>RJWM01017334.1:0-30610 GCA_004363535.1 Dasyprocta punctata | reverse complement strand
AAAAAAAAAAAAAAAGAAAAAAAAGAAAAGAAACAGATAGGAATGATAAACATACAATCAGTAAATCTTCATGTAGCAAATGGCATTCCTTCAAAATGTGCGAAAGAAAAACGGCAGTAACTTCAAAGAGAAAAAGACAAAAAGGCAATTGTGATGGAAAAATCTAAATCATTTTTTTCATCCCTATTTTAGATTAAGTAGACAAAAAATAAGCGTTTTTTTTGGGGGGGAATCTAAATACCATAGTTTAAGACAGTAGTGTGTATTTCTGTGTTAAAAGTCTTTAATTGATCTCAATTTTTAAATTTTATGAAACTTTTAGAAAATATTGATAGCTCCTACCATAATGTATTAATTAAATAAAATAATATTAATCATGAACCAAAGCCTGAATCGTACTGAATAAGGGAACTACTAGAAGTATTCTTATTCAAATCAATAGGAACATTAGACATCCACTAGCCTCTACTATTTGACTGTGTTCTAAATGTATTAACCAGTACAATAGACAGGAAGTAGAAGTGCAAACATGGAGAGAGTGCATAAAATTCTTATTTGCTTGCACAAGAAAAGATAAAAAATGTATACATTCTTTTCCCACTGTGTGTATTATTTGAAGCACTAAATGTTCGTGTTTTAAATATTGAAACAAAAATAAAAAATAGATTCTAGAGTGATTTTATATGTGCCCTGAAATGCAGAAAGATCTATTCTACCATGGTCGGTAGTTATTCACTCTCAGTTTCCACAGAAGAGATCTTTCCAACGAAAGGAATTGGTAGATTTAAAACTAATTAATTATTATTATTTTTTTACTGGGAATTGAACTCAGGACCTCACACTTGCCAGGCAGGCACTGTGCCCCTGAGCTATATCCTTGGCCAAATTAAAAATTATAGAGGATAAAAATTCAAATAATTGACACTTATTAAAATAAAAATAAGTCACAAAATAAAATATACACAAATTAGAAAACAGAATGAGGGGGCCAGGGATATAGTTTAGTGGCACAAATGCCTATCTGGCAAGTACAAGGTCCTGAGTTCAATTCCTGGTGCCAAAAAAAGAAAAAAAGAAAAAGGAAAAGGAAAAGGAAGCAAGATGAAAAGATACAATGCAGAAACAAATTTTAAAAATTTAAGAGGAATGAATTTAAGAAATATTTAAGTTATAGCTGAAAGAAACTTTAAAATATACTAAAGGACACAAAAGAAAACCTAATAATGGGCAGGTCTGGTGACATACAACTATAATCCCAGTTGCTTGGGAGGCTGAGGCAGATAAATTTCAAGTTTGAAGCTAGTCTGGCCAAATTAGTGGGATTCTATCCACTACCACTACAACTAATAGTGGCTGGGGATGTAGCTCAGTAGTCAAAGCCCTAACCTATGCAAAGCATTGGGTTCAATCCTCAGTACTGGATGACAAACAATAGCAACAAATCTAATAATAGAAATGCTACCCTAATACTGGATAAGTAGATTTGATAACTGTAGAAAATAAATTCTAAGTACTGTAATATGTACATGTAACCATTTCCCAAGATGACTGTAAATGACATGAACTGCAAATGTGTACTAATAAAATTTTTAAACTTTTAAAATTCAAAATCAATCAATTTTTTTATGAATTTATTTATAAATTTAATACAACCTTAATAAGGATGACAACATAATAATTTTTAAATTCCAAATAGACTAATTTTCAAATTTCTGTGAAAAAGTAAACATGCAAATATATCTAGAAAATTCTGAAAAAGAAAGGTAACAGAAAAACCAAATTTTAAAATGTATTATAAAGTTACATCAAATAAATAGACTGATCGATTAAAGATTTTACAAATAATACATTTAAATTCAAATGAAAATAGTTTATTACAACAATGACTTTATATTTGAATAGAGAGAAAAATGTATTATTCACTAAGAAGTGTTGGGACAAGTAGAGACATTGAGAAGCAAATAAAAATTGTTATCAGTAGTACATCCTCACCCATACCAAAATAAATATTAAAAAGGAACCACAGACTTATAAACCACAGGAGTCCTGGCAGAAAACATTTTAGAAATAATGCTATAATTTTGGATTGGAGAAGCCCTTTGACACATACCTAGAAGTTATTGAGAAAGACCATGATTATATTCAACAAACATAAAAATAAAAATTTTCCATGACATAAAACACTTTAAAATGAATCAAAAGAGAAATAAAGAACTGAGAAAAAAATACTTAAAATTTGTGCAACGTATATGATAGCCAAAGCTATTTCCTAATATATAAAAATGGTCTACAATTTGTAGAAGAAACTTCAACAGCCACTAGAAAACTTGTTATGAAGGAAATAAACAAACTTCAAAGAAACGGAAATGATACAAATATGAAAAGGTGCTCAATGACACTTGGAAGAAAAATGAGAATTAAATGTCTCAAATTGCATCATTTTTCCCTACTGGACAAAAATTAATGAAATTGAAAATACACGCCTTTAATCCCAGCGCTTGGGAGGCTGAGGTAGGCAGAGCATTGTGAGTTCAAGGCCGGCTTGGGCTACAACGCGAGTGCAAGGCTGGCCTGAGCTACACAGTGCAACCCTGCCTCAAAAAACCAGGGCTGGGAGTTTGGCTCACTGGCTTAAGTGCCTGCCCTGGTAGGTGCGAGGTTGTGAGTTCAATCCCTGGTGCCGCAAAAAAAAAAAAAAAAAAAAAAAAAAAAAAAAAAAAAAAAAAAAGAAAATACACTGTAAAGGTTGCCATTTGGAAAACACTGATACTCTGGAATATTGTTGAAAGAAATGAAAACTGATGCAAAATCTATAACGTAATCTGCCAAATTAAAAATACACAAATCTTTGGACCAGCAAGTCCATTTCTAGGAAATTTTACATTTGCCAATATAATTAAATACTTACTTACAACACTGACCAGAAGCACAAAACTGGAAAAAAAAATCAAGACACTACAAATAGAGAAATGATTAAATAATCTATAGTGAATCCTTATAAAGAATAATAATATATGCTGGTGTGAAGAGAGCCCATATGTGTCACTAAGTTTAAAAGAAAAACAGTGTGTGTGTGTGTTGGGGGGTGAATGTGCAAACATGTGTTTGCAAAATATCTAGAAAGACTATATGAAATTATTGTTGCAGGTTAATCTAGAAAAATAGTTTAGGGATCTGAGATGGAAAAGAGACTCATTTTCATTGTACACAAACAATGTTTGTGTTATATATGTACATACAAATATATATGTGTATACAAAGAATATATGTACTTTTTCCCCTATATGTATCACTTAAGTAACACTAAATGTTAGTGTTTTAAATGTTGAAACAAAAATAAAAAATAGATTCTAGAATGATTTTGTATGTGCCCTGAAATACAGGAAAATCTATTCTACCATGGACAGTGGTTGTCCATTCTCGATTTCCACAGAAAAGATCTTCTCCAACAAAAAGAATTAGTAGATTTAAAATAAACATGTTTTTAGACTAGATAAAAGAAATAATTTCTTGGTGGAGGTAAAGGAGAGTTACAAAATCTTCTGAAAGGCTTTGGAAAGAGACTTTGAGTCTGGGGTGAGTGAGTGGGGGCAGGTGGGAGCAGGAGAGGACCCAGATGGGCAAGGGTGGCCTCCTTCCTCCCCAGGATGTTGGGACCCTCTTCCTAGGAATGACACCTTTCTGCTGGCTGACAGTTTAATGAGCATTTTACCCAAGGCATTCACACCAGTGGGAAATCCTGTTAGATTTACAAGTGCCAATTAGCTAGAAATTCTCTAGAGACACTAGAGACATTGAGTAGGGTTTGTCTTTGGGGTCTCCACTATTGAATATCCAGTGCAAGGAGGAGTCCTTTGGGAGCTTGCATCTTCTGTACCTTATAAACAGTCATCAGGGCAAAATCTTAGACTCCTTATAGTTGATGAATTGCAAACCAAATCACTCCCGACCAGGAGCCTCAGCCTTTAGGGAAAGATGGGGTTCCTTGCAGGGATGAACAACCCAGTGCACCTCAGTGATCAGAGGGAGCACACTGAAAATAAACAAACTAAGCCAAACTATACAGGAAGCCACCTGAGTCTGGGTCACTGCTGTTTTCTTTCTATTGCAAAGTAGACTTTTTCATGCGCCTCCTTGATCTGTGGTTCTCAAAGTGGGGAACTCTGGGCCAGGACCAACAGCATCATCTAGTAGCATCATCAGGACCCGTTGCAGAAATGCTGGCTCAGAAACTCCTGCAGTGTGGCCCAGCAATCTGTACTTCAACAAGCTCTCAAAGGGATTCTGAAGTACTCAAACCACTGCTTTGGTCTTCCAGAGGAAGGCCATCAACAGGAGTGAGAGCTGACTAGCCTTTGCAATCTTCTCTCTGGAACTCGGTGACAAAACTGGATGTGTCTGAACAAATTTCTACGTTTCAGCTTCAAGGTGCCTCTTTACCTCTGACTGCTCATTTGAGTACCTGCCTTCCCTCAGAGCAGTGACATCTGACAGTGTCCCGGAGCCAATGTCTGCTGTGACAGAGTGTCAAGAGAAGCAGTATTGGCTCTATGTCCTCAGGCAAGCCACAATATTGAAAGTGTATTTCATATCCAGCGAGAGCAGGACCCTAGATCTCAGCACTATGGACTGGGACTCTTAGGAGTCAAAACCTATTAGGATGAATGTTACCTTAACTGAAATCCTTAAAAACCTGGCTCCATGGCAATTTGACAATTTCTGCTTCTAATTCCCTATTAGCTCAAGGATGTGATTGACTCAGGAAGAAGGGTAGGATATGCTGGGAACAGAAGCCAGACCCATGACAGGGATAACTGCACCCTACCACTTGGCTTCCTGTGCTGGGTGTCAGTAAAGATTCTTATTGTTGAGACCAACTTGGATTTTCTATCACTTGCCATTGACATACCCTACTGACTGAGAAGATCATTATCCCCTTACATATACAAGGAAACTGAGGTATAGAGGGGCTTGGCAATTTTGTAGTAAATTTCAGAAGTCCAAGCCCAAGTTCACTCTGGGTCTATGCTCCTGCACTATTTTTAATAGTGTTTTTTTTAAGCATTATGGTAAAAATCCATCCTCCATGAAGAGTTGGTAAGTCCCTTACTTGCTTCTCTAAAGGAATTTCTATTAGTTCACTGCTGAAGTGCACAGAGAGAGCTGGTCACGGTCTTTCTGGAAGCCCTGAGCACAGCTCTGTGTGGTTTTCTCATTGGAGTGACTCAGTTCTATGCTGCAGTCTTGCAAGTGTAACACTGCAGCTTGGTCAGGCAGACGTCATCTCTCTGCCTGGGAGACTTTTTGCTGCCCAGAGCACAGTGGGATAAGTCATTACAGATACCTCCCATGACACCCCCACTCTGAGTAGCTCCCAGCCCCATTCTCTTTGGCCCTGCCATGAAGAACACAGGTTTGTTTGAAGTCTTTAAAACCTCCCTCCCCAATCCCATGTAATGAAGTTGCAAATCAGTGTTGCTTGGTGGATAACAAATCAAATTTCAAGGCTACAGGCAACAGAGAAAGGAGGAAGGAAAATGGAAAATCATTTATCAACATCGTATTTAAAACTAAAATAATTTTTTAAAAAGCTCAGGTCAAAAAAGTAATGTGGTCTTCACTATATTTCCCACTGGTGTTGGCAGAATCCTTTAGGGCACTATGAGATTTAAATGTCATTTTCAATGGGTTTTGAGATTTGGGGTCAGATAGATCATAAATATTCTTGGTCACAAAGTTTAATGCATTTTTTTCTTCCACTGACAAGGATCAAATATCTCATTTTCCAATATGAGGACACCAATCAGAGGGACTGCTAGGTGAGGCTGGCTCTTAAATCCAAACTTTTTTCAACTGACCACATTTTAAATAGACACATGCAGCATGAGAAGGAATTTAGTATTTCGAGGAGTTTGTAGCATCTAGGAAGAGATGCAAGACTAAAGAATCACAGGTCAAGGTTGTGGGTGTGAGGATTTTTAGCAACCAGTGGCCTAGGACCTCGGATGTGAAGTTCAGCCTGTATCAGGCACTCATCCTCCTTTCTCAGAGATGAACAAGCTAAGCCCTGGCAAAGGAAATGATCCAGGATCACACAGAATGTTCCTGATTTCCAAGTGACTAAATGTAGATATGGCCAAGGAGCATAAGAAACAAAGCAGATGTATGAAGAGGACCTTGTCTCTTTCTCTTTTCACTTTAGCCACTGATTGACCCTGACCTGGCCACAAGCACCAACTGATTTTGGTTCAGAGAAGCCCAGGCCACACAATCCTGATCCAAGTGTCACATGCATAGCTGGAACAGCTGGAGACCTTGTCCCGTATCACTCTCCCACAAGACAGGGCCCCCACCTATGGAGCTGACAACCTCCAGCCCACCTGTGGCTAGTTTTCACATCACCAGCCCTTAGCAACACTCATACATGTGGCTTCCCTAGCATAGCACAGGTGCAGTTTTGCTCCAGCCCCCCTGTTCCCCATCAAGACCCTGCACCCTCCCAAACCTAGATACTATATCTCTGCTTGGTGGGGAGTCCTCAATCTCTGTCTACTGCTACCCTCAGAGCCCAGAGGAAGGTTGCACAAGGGCAACAGCTACCTGGAGCTTTAGGTTTTTTGTTTGTTTGTTTGTTTGTTTTTTGGTACTGGGGATCAAACTCCCGACCTTGCACTTGCCAGCAGGCACTTACCCCGCTGAGCTAAATCCCTGGCCCCTCTGTAGCCTTAGTTGAATTAGTACTTCCTACCTCAAGCAATCTCCTGCTTTTCCAAATCAACTCTCTTTCACCCCAAGGAAATGGACACTTCAAGGAACAAAACCCAGCTGCCTTGTGTGAAGGTGTGAAATGTGCTCAGTAGGGCTATTTTAGGCCACTGGAACATGACTATTTTTTTTTCTCCATCAGAGAAATAAAATCTATGGCCATTAAAACACACTGCCATTAAAAACAGCAATGGGTCTTTGATAATCTGCATAACAGTAAATGGAGCTGTTACATTTTACATTATTGCCATAGATTTCACACACTTGCAAACTTGCTTTTAGTTTTGGAATCAGAAAATACCTGTGGCAGCAAAGTGCTTCCTTTGAGCTGAAAGGCCAATGGTGATGTACAGAATTGACCCCATCCAACAAAACAAAACAGAACAAAGCCAATCAAAACAAAGCAGCAAAATTGGTACAGAACTTCGACGCAGGATACTAGGAAAAAAACCAATGGCTACCATAGTATATCTTGTTACCTTCACAATAGTTGTCTTTTCCATCAGATATAGTAAAATCAAACCAAAACAAAACAGAATGAAACCAATCAAAACAGAACATTGAATAAAGCAAAACAGTTAATTGGAACAAAACAAAACAGGACAATATTGGATTTTAAAGACAAGATAAAAGGAAATCCCCCATATTTGCTATATTGCATACTGGTATCCTCCCAATAGATACTCAGACCGCTGGCCCCAATACAAGCATTCAGTTGCTTTAGTTGCTGTCAATTCAACCTGTCCTCCGAACCTGCTGGTTGCTTGATGGGGGAGTGGTTGGTGACTTCAATAGGCTCATGGGAGGCGCTGACTTTTCTCTTCCTGGACCCCACATGGCTTGCGCAGCTTACCAGAAAGACTGGCTAGTTGACACCATCACAACTTCTGCTGCAGTTCTTTATCTTCTGCATCTGCATTTCTCTTAATCAAATGGCTAGCGTTTTGCACTTTCTTTGGAACTAATTATTAGTACAAGGTGGTTATATCTGACTTTGCACTAGTTGGAATATTGAATGATTAAACTGCACAAAGATCTGCAAAAAGACTTTTTTTCATTTAATATACTCAGTTCCAAAATGTCCTTTTTAAAGCAACAAGACCAAGCCTACTGGGTGGTGTGACACCAGCCCTCCTGGTCCGCACGTGGCCCCCAGGCACTGCCATAGACCGAGATGGGGTTCTCACACATACAGCCATCCTCTCCCCATGGCAGGTGTGCACTGGTTGAGATAAGTCAAGACAGCTTCATAGTCTTCCTGCAAGCCAACTGCCCTTTCATGACACTACTTTGTTCCCGGGTTCTTCTCCTGCATCCCTAGCCAACCAGAAGCTTCAACAGGTTTGCGTGAAGACTCAAAGCTATAAAAGTGAGATGCAAGTAAAAATGCCTCCAACACTATTAACCTCTTTGCACCTGCAGCCAGAGTTTTTTGATCCCAAGAACTAATTTAAAAATCCATTTGTCCTTCATATTTAGACTATGAATCTCTAGAGGCTTAATCAGAATGAAAAAGACTCAAGATACCCCATCAACCGTAAGGTCTCTGGTACCAAGCTCCTGCCTCTCACAGCAGGAGATTTAGATTTCAACATATTCCCTAAAATCATCTTGGAGGCAGAAAAGAAAAGGCTACCACAGAATTCAGTCACAGCTACTTAAGAGAAGGAAGCTACCACAGTAGGCTGGTGAGTTACAGCGGACTGGGTATAGTCAAAGAATCACCAACCAGGAACAACACACACAAGCTTCCTGAATTGGGGTCTCCTGGCAAGCGGATGGGAAGGAAGGGCATTCTGAGGGTACTCCATGGCCCCATAAAATGAAACATAACCAGCAAGATCTCTGTGGCAAGTAACTTAATGAGGGCAGGCAAGAGGAGAGTTGAGCTGTCAGAGTGGAGGGTCCAGCTGCTTAAACCAAGTGTGGGCAGGGAAGTGGGGCTGCTTTTTATGGGCTGCAGGAAACAAAAGACATCCAAACCATTGCTATATTCCTTGTCTAGCCCAGAGCCACAGTAACCCTCTCATAATCAGGGACCAAAGGCAGAGATGTTTCCAACTGCTTGTGGAATGTGCAGCTCCAACCCTCTCAATTTAAGGGAGGCCTCCAGCTACTGAGCAGGCAGCTGTTAATCTGCGTGCTTACTGAGCAACAGTAAAACCATCAACCCCCAGGTCCAGCTTAGCAGGGGGCAGGAAGCAGCTACAGGCTTGATCTCTGGGAAATTGTGGAAGAAAAAGGCCTGGTTGGGAACCTGGGTTGAAAAAGCAAGACAGGCCGCACACCTCTTTTTTTCTGAGACTTTTTTGGGGGCCAGTGTGGTTCTGGAAGCATCAGTGAGAAGAAGGGACTGTTTTGAGAAGCTTCTTGCCAAATCCTTGGAAGCTGCTAATAACTAGAAGAGATGTTCTGGCCCAGATCATTTTAAAACGTATTTTGTGATTTTTCATGATTCACCTAATTAAAGGAGAGAAGTCAGGAGAAATGCTCTAATTATGTTCACCAGGAAAATCAAATCATCTCTTTTATGGAGACAAAAAAAGTACACAAGCCAAAAAATAAGTGTTTGCACTACTAGGGTCTCATTCATTCACTTATTATGTATTGAGCAACTATAAACCAGTCTTTTTACTGGGGAAGATGAGGAGCCAATGGATAGTGAGGCAAAATGGGAAATTGTGGAAGAAAAAGGCCTGGTTGGGAACCTGGGTTGAAAAAGCAAGGATGTGCTGTGTAGGGCAGGCTGGAGACCAAGCTGAATGGATACATATAGGACATTCCAGGAGAGCTCAAGAAGAGGAACACCTAATCCATTTGGGGGAACAGGGAAGCCTCCCCAGAAAGGTGGAGCCATCCAAGTGGACAACTTAGTAGATAATAGAGGCCATTTGGAACAAAGAAAGAAGAATATTAAAGGTGGGAGACCTTTCAGATCAAGAGATGGCAGGTGTCCCATTCGATGGGGCATTTCTGCTTTGTTCCCCAAGCTCACGCTTGGAACTGCTCTGGAATTTTAGGAACAATGATAAAAGCACTTTTTCTTAACTTTATAGCCTGGGATTGGTCACACTGGTTTCAGGGCCCCTGAATTCTGAGCTCTAGGAACAGTTGACTGTTTGGACTTCAGTTCGACTTTATCTTATTTTGATTAGTCCATATACATTAAGCTGAAAGTGATTTGAAACAATAGGAACACTGCTGTGCTTATTACAATGAGAAATTTTACAACATTGTCAAGAAAAACACTGGGCTGAGACTTTATCTGATGAGACTTTCAGAGTGGGCCTGCGTTGCAAAGCAGAACCAGAGGCAAATTCCTGCCAGTACTGCAGACTAGGGCCTGGGAGACTTCCCCAAATGATGAATAACGGTTGACCATCACAGAAGTAATAACCCAGGAGTAAGTGAGTGTGCTTACTGTTGAAGTGCAGACAGGGGTGGGAGTTGGGGGGGAGGGGGCCAGAGAGAGAGAGAGAGAGAGAGAGAGAGAGAGAGAGAGAAACAATTGCCATTTGACCAGTAAGACCTGGAGAAAATTATAAAAGCTGCTGGACTTACTTAGAAAGAGAGAATAAAGAAATCACAGTGTAAAGAAATGGAAAGAAAATTATTGGGGATCTCTTGCCTTACTTATGGTTAACACTGACTCCGCTTAGACATACAGATACTGGAGCCCAAACCACCTGAACTGGAAGCCCTACTTAACCACTTACTAGCCATTTCATTTTGGGCGAGTTATTTAACACCCTGCCTCAGTTTGCTTCATCTTGGGCCACTTAATATCAGGTGTCTCAATTTTCCTTATCTGTACAGTGGAAGTATAACAGTTCTTGCCCCATAAGGTTGGGGTGTTGAGTAGATAACAATAGACACGGAAGTGTACCTGGAACACAACAACGCTCAATTTTAGTTCTGGGTATTGTTAACCCTCACTTTTAGAGAAATGAACAAGAACATATTTTTACAGAAATGAACAAAGAAAAGATATTCATTCAATGTAAGACAGGCTTTCCCAAGAGTGAGATGTTTTAACAACATAGGGGTGGGTTCTCAGATAAAGTAAGTCTCAGAAAGTTCTAACGTCGAAGTCTGAAGGAATGAAATTACCCCAACCACTGAAGTTGAGTCAGGTGCAATAACAAGGAGGCCTGAGTCACAGGAAGAAGGGGACAGTGTTTGGAAGCAGAATAGTTTGTGTTCAGGTGCCAGCTTCACCAGGAAGCAAATGCATTCCCTTGGGAAAGTCATTTATTCCGAGAGTCAGTTTTTCCTCCTACTGCTCTCCTAGGGAGAAGCAAAGAGCCAGAGGTGGAAATGCTCCTTAAGCATCAAATGCTGTGGTGCTGTTGGCCCCACAAGTACTGTTATGTTGAGCTGCTGAGGAAAGGGGCCAAGAATGAAGCCATGTGGCTCTCTAACACCCTCTCAGCTCCAAATCCTAAGTAAGGGGGGGCCAAAGGACCTGGAGAAACCACACCAGAGGTACAGAGCCTGGTGTGCAAGCCTTCCTCAGGGCCACCACTACTCCTGCCTTCATGTGTGCTTTGCCAACCACTAGGAAGCCCTACCCGTGAAGGTTAGGCTGCCCTGAACTAGAGCAGAAGACACCAGGATGCTGGGGAAGTGGGCGAGTCTCCCAGGCCCTGGCCCTAAAGTCAAGACTCTAACTTCACTGTCCAGGTCCCTTGTGATCCAAAGGGCACCTTCAACCCACACTACAGCGCTCCTCCATCTGTCCTCATGAGCAAAGGGACAAGTTTGGTAGAGGGTACATTTCTCTTCCTGCCTTTGAAATTGTCCAAGATTTTTGTTTTCTGTGTAGTATAGGGGATTGAACGCAAGGCCTTTACACTGAGCTATTTCCTCTGTCCTTTTTATTTTTTATTTTGAGATGGGTTCTTGGTAAGTTCTCCAGGTGTGACTTGGATTTATGATCCTCTTGCCTCAGCCTCCCAAACTATTGGGATTACTGGCATGTCCTACTATCCTCAGCTAGGACTTCTGCTTTCTAATGCTTAACTCTAATCGTGAGGAGAAGGGAGGATAGAAAGGGGAAGGGAAAGTTAAAATGATTAAGATGTGGTATATATATGTACCAATTCCCCAAGATGATTGTAATCATTATGTATTGCAAATATGTACCAGTAAAATATACAAATAAACTAAAATATTAAAGAAAGAAAGTGTTTTTAAAAGCACACATTTTCATTGAAGGGGTGTATATCTTTTAATTTGATTGCCACCAATCTTCTTCCAATTAGCTCTTTCAACCATATGTATGTCAAAACCCTGTGCTATAAAATGAAAATGAGTTGAGAGCAATAGATGAATGTAATCCCTTAGTGTAATCAATGAACATGATGAGGGTCAGGAGGCGATACCCCAAAACATGGCACCCGGGGAATCTCGACTATTTTGAGCTGACAGAGTTTGAGGAAGAGTACGCTTCCCCAGAAGCAGGCCACAGACCCTCAGCTCTTGGCCTCCCTAACTCTGAGGTACACGGGTGCTCAGGGAGCCTCAGTGAAGAGTCCTGGTTGAGTTTCCACCTGCTTCTTACATTCGGCTCCTGGCCCCTTTGTCCTGTCCTGTTTCTCCAGACCCTCCACTGTCCTCAAACCTCACAAAAAGACCCCGGGTTTCAACGCTTCTTCCCAATCTTCACTTCCTCCTGGAGGCTCCCACGTGACAGAAGGCTTAGAGTAACTAAGTATTCCGCTTTCCTCGTGACTCTGTCTTTTGCAACAGGGGCCTCACCCAATGAATCAAGGATGGAAGAAGGAAATGATACTTTTCTTTCCCTGTACATTACCTGTTGAGGTGAGATACAGTGTGGTTTGTGAGAGACTGAGTCAGAGAGCTGTGAGCCAGGGTGAAACTTGGGATGGAGAGAGAGAAGGCAGGCACACAGCTACACTGGCCCCTTGGGGAGAAGGAGTCTGTCCCACTCCAGCTCTCCCTGCGGCTGGATTAAGCAGACAAATGTGATTGTAGCAGACCTGTCCCTTAGCATCACTTGCTCAGGGTGAAAAGTATAACAGGCATAAAATATGGGGCCTGTATGTCAATGCTGTCAGTGAATCCACATTATTTATTCAGGCCTAGAACCAGCTAGACTTAACAACAAGAACGTGCATTTGTTGAGCACTTACTGCATGCCTATGACTTGATGAACTACTCTCTTTTCTCACAATCGCCTTACTAGAAAGGTATTGTCCCTGGTTTAAAAACACAAAACGAAGAACAGAAACATTAATGTCCAGGATCACTCGCCAAGAGGAGGTTATGCGCACTTGACCTCGAGCCTAGCAGACCCAAGGTCTAGTGGGACCAACAGCGTCTGATTAGATAAAGACTAAAAAGGTCACAGGCCAAACAAGCTCACACACAGATTATCACAACTAATTCAACTTGCACTTTTGCCTCTGCTAGACCATACGGAGCAAAAGCTGTATATATACGATCCAAAATCTATAATAAATACTATAGAAGGGTAAAAAACAGCTCGAAGAGCAAAAGTAACTGGGAAGGGAAAAGGAAGAAAGAGGGAAGGGAAAAGGAAAAGATATAAATCTGTATATATATATATGTAAGATAACTAAAATGAACACACTGCTGAATGTATTCATTATTGAGAAAGAACAATTAATACTGATATGATTAGATCAATTTTGCATGTCTATATCTGTTAATGTAAACAACCATTTTAAAGATAACTATATGCAATATTGCAACCATTGTCAAGTTTCTATCATCCTGTTTTGTAAATCTGTAATGTTACTGTTGTGCATTTACTCTAGTCGTTTGTTTGTCTGTTTCGTTTTTTGTCTTTGTTATATATGTCTTTTTTTTCTTGTCTTCTGCTTAAATAAAAAAAATGCTGTATAGACATATTTTAATCATCACTGGGTCTTTTGATATCCATTGTTTACTTTTTCTGTAAAAGAGATATTGAAGGGGCCCGGAGTTTAGCTCAGCAGCACAAGCACCTGCCTGGCAAATGCAAAGTTGTGAGTTCGAACCCCGGTACAAAAAAAAAAAAAAAAAAAAAAAAAAAGGAGAGAGAAAGAGAGATAATGAAGGTCTGGGGATTTAGTTCAGTGGTGCTGCACATGCCTGGCAAGAGTGAGGTCCTGAGTTTGATTTCTGGTGGAAAAAAGAGAGAGAGAGAGAGAGAAAAGAAAAGAGATAATCAAAGGTAATATGTGTTCAGGACAAAAATTCTGGGAAATATAAGGTCTAAAACATAATAAAAATTACCTATTACCCCTATCATACAGTAAAAAAAAAAGCACTGTACTGCTAACATTTTGAAGATTACCCTGTTGGCTTCTCAAAATCATATAAAATGTGGAAGAGTTGCTCTCTATTAATATTGCTATTATTTGTAAGAAAGATAAGTTTATCTGACATGATTGCAGTGAGACCGGCATTTGTTAAATACCTTATCATCTTACTTTTACTACTTCATGTTCTGCTCTGGTCTGGTATGTTGTTAGTAGTAAAAATACATTATTAGAGAAAACTATCTGATATATCTATATATGAGATGTGAGAATGTGGGGTGCATGTCTGCAAATAATATAGCACACAAATCAAATTCTCCAACAGAAAAAATGGCCAAGGCCATGAACCTTCAATTTGCAGTGATACAAATTGTCGATAAACATGAAAATATTGACCAAAACAAAGTACTAACCCAGCACAGTGGCACATTCCCATAATCCCAGCTATTTGAGAGACTAAGGCAGGAGAATTGCAAGTTGGAGACCTTTCTGGGCAATTTAGCAAGATCTTGTCTCAAAATAAACTTATAAGAGGGGCTGGGGGAGGGATGTCGCGCAGCAATAGAGTGCCCCCTGGGTTTGATCCCCTGTACTGCCAAAAAAAGTAGAGTAGTACTACAGAAATCATAATTTCATGCATACCAGATGGCCAGAGGCCTTCAAATGTAACAATAGTTGTTGTTGGCAAGGATTTGGGAGAGATAGGATGCCCCCAGGCATACCTGATGAGAGATAAACACAATCTTTTTGAAAGTGTGATATGCGTCCAGAGGTTTAAAGGAATTCTGTTTTCCTCCTCTAAATTGTTTTGTCACAGCAATGGAAAACTGAGTAACACAGCTTGCCTAAGAGAGAACTCTTCTCTAAGGAGCAATCGGGGTGACCAGGTGCATATACATCATAGCAGTGCAATTTATAATGGTGAAAATTGGAAATGATTTCTAATAAGCAATGAACAAATTGGGAAACAGCTGCTTAACATAGAAATAAGCTATCATAAAAAAATTGAAGATTATTTAATGACTGGAGGCAATATTCCCTGTTGTAAGGGGGGAGCAGACTATAAAACAATGGATAAGCTAACGTACGACTTATTTATGTGGGAAAAAATTTGAGAAAAAATATATTGAAATACTAACAGTAGTTATCTTTGAATGAGTCATCCATGTGCATATTTAATTTGATGTTTTTCTGGAATTTTCTACAAATACAGAGCAGGTTATCAGAAAGGAAAACTAAACAGGAAAAGACAGCAGCCTGATATCCTGAAGACACTGTTAGAGGATTCCTGGTTTTCTAAACCTCTTTTCCCTGGGATATTTTAATAAGTATTGCAATTGCTAATATTTATTGAGCAACTACCCTGAGCCAGGCATTATGCTGAGAAGTATACATTCAATATTGTATTTAATCCCTGAAGCACCCCAGTAAGGTACACACTAGAATTAGCCCTGCTTTATAGGAAATGAGACCATGACTTTGAGATCAGAGGTGCATTGACCAAGACCACTGAGAGATTAGCCAGTAATCAAACCAGGTTTGACTGCAGCAAACCGAGGCTGACTCCAGGGCAAAAAAGAATACTCAATTTTATTATGTACTCTCAGCTTCTCTTAAAACTGCCTATAGGCTCTGCCTCTCCAATTAAAACAGTTTTTAACATCCAAACATTTTAGTTTTCCATCTCCAGGGCTGTTTGGAAGAACATCACTATTTAGAGATAAGAAATAGATAAATAGGGCTGGGAATATAGCTCAGAGACACAAGTGTGGGGGATATAGCTCAGTGACACAAGTGCCTGCCTGACAAGGGCGAGGTCATGAGTTCAATTCCCAGTACCAAAAACAAAACAAAAGAGATATAGATAAATAGTGATGGAAAATAAGTTTTGTCACTTTAAAGAGCACAGTTATCATGTCCTGCTTTCACAAGCGAGAGATATGCGCAATGGCAGAGGCATTGGGTCCATGGGTAGAAGGGCATGGTTTAATCTTCTGCTGCCACTCTCTTATAATTCGCAATTTTTCAACAAGGCCTCTCCATTTTCATTTTGTACAGGGTCCTGCAAATTATGTCACCAATCCTGCTGGTCACATGCAAATAAGTCTCAAGCTTCACTTAAAAAGACATCGTTTTTGGGGTTTAGGATTGTGTTCTTTGCTTTTTATTAGCTTACCCAGGTCTGATGTCTATAGAGAAAGCATTTTCCACCACCTGAACGAGCACGCCTGAAAACACACAAGGTTGTTAGAGGCAGTTGTGCACTCCCCACCCCCACCCCCACCATTGCCCACACCGTGTCATCTTTTCATTGGTCCCTAGAGCCTGTGGGCAGGCCAGCCTGTCACCTGCTGCATGGAAGCCTTTGTACATTTAGAGCACCAGGGATACCCCAGAGAAAAACACGAAAGCTCCTTAGTATATACTGTTCTGTAGGGTCATCATCTGGGAGGACTGACAACTATGTTCACTATGTGGCCCTACCCTTTTGGCAAGGGCCGTCATAAGTTCTAAGACAAGCACAGTGCTGGGAAACCGACCTTGAGCACATTGTGACTATTTTGGACTGCCAAGCCTTGCTTCAGGGAAAACAACTCTCATCCACCTTCCCTCTTGGAATTGGACAGGATTCTATGACTAATTGCTCTGTATTTTTCTCCCTTTTAGAAATGGGGTGTAGTCCTGTGCACCTGTGGCCCCTGGGGTACAAGAAGCGCTATGGGCAGACACACGGGTATGAGGAGCCAGAGCACCTCCCCTTCCTCGGGTCTGAGGAGGCCGGCCCTCCCCGTCTGGGTGTCGACCTCGGCGGGCCAGGCCCTCCCCCAGGACACTCCCGTTTCCCTGCCTTCGGCAACTCCCACCTCTAACCCCCGCCCCTACGCTATAAACGCCAGTGTACTTCCACAATAAAGTAGATCTGCGCCATCAGCCTGGTCTCCGCGTTATCAACGCGTCGGTCTTGCCTGCTGTGAGGCCCAACTGCCCCCATGCACCTATTACAGGTGGTGCCACACATCTGTGATCCCAGTTACCCAGGCGGCTGAGGCAGGAGGGTTGATACTCAGGGCCATCCTGGCAATTTAATGGGACCCTATCTCAAAATGATAGGGCGTGAGGAAGGTTAGGCTGAGACTGTAGCTCAGTGGTACAGTGCCTATCTGTATGATGAGGCCTGGGTTCAATCCCCCATACAGCAAAAAAAGGTGGAGCTTCCAGTACAGAATGAAGTCGGGCCTTTGGAGGATTGAATTTTCCTGCCAAACCCTGGGTTTCCTTAAGGTGAGACAAGCCATTGTGCCTGTAAGAACCCCAGGGTCTAGAGAGGAGCCATGTAGAACAGGGATGTTGCTGGGCTGATGTAAGGAAAATGTATAAAAGACAATTAAACAACCGAAATTCAGTTGTTCTGTCTGTTCTTCTGACCAAACTTTACAAGTCTCTTTTTGAGAGCTTATTCTTTGACATATGAATTTCCCAAATTTGTTGCTTACCAAAACCATTTACGTGATTGTGGAGGATACTATTGATTATCTCTCCTCATCCAGTCTTTCTTCTAACAAGAACTCTGATTTCATTCAGGTACCTTCCTGCCTCTGATACACCATGTGGCTTGTGATTGGCAATCAAAGTACTGCAAGGTCCTTGCTAGTCATTCATTGGGGGTGCCATGGGCTCTGATTCTGGAGAAACAAAAAGGGTGCTGAAAGTCTGTAGAAGAGTTCTACATCTTATTTTTAATGAAATAACAATGGAAACTCTGACCTACAAGGGGTGATCTAGGAAATATGCTGCTCGGTTGATTCTGATCACCATGTTGCAGCCATGAGGAGAGCTAGCCTGAAGCTTAAGTCAGCTCTCAAAAGAGTGCAGAGCAGAAAGAACTGCAGACAAAGAGAGTCAAAACCTAGACAGGCCCAAGTTCTAGGCTCCCTATTACACAAACCGATGCTGCTCTATGTGGTTTAAGCTTGTTTGAGTTGGCCTTCAGAGAAAGCGCAGAATGACCTTCATACTAGAGTCAATCTGGCATGCTGAAGAATTGGGTTCTAGACTCTATTCTAAGGATTCAGTGTATTAAATTACTAAGTGAAAGTCTCAACTTACCCTCTAACCCGAGTTTTGTCGTGTAGTAAAATTGGCCATTGTAATACCTAATTACTTTGGGGGGATATCACGGAGGTTGAAAAGATAAGGATATGAAAGCTTTTAAAAACATGTAAGTGTCATACACATATGAGATACTGCTGTTCTTGAGTACATACATTTAAAACCTGTCCAAGAAATCTGCTTGTTTTCCTGTGTACTTGCACATGAACAACACAGCCTTGGTTTGTGTCTGTCTGTGCACCTGCTCCTTTCTCTTCTCAACCATACTTAGCATCTCAGAGGTGTGTGGGAGAGAGCAACAACGCTTTCTAAAATCATTTTTCTCCCTATTCAGAAGATTTCCAAAACACCAAACCAAAGAACTCCCTAATTTTTTTAAAATAACCTCATCAAGGCCCCTCCTGTCCTATGTTCAGAGATGAGGTACTTAAAAGGCTTTTCTAGACTGAGAAGAAAACTGTCTAATTCAGTTACAGACAGTGTGTGGGCTACATTTATCCTCCCAAAAGGTAAATAAAATTGTCAAAGGCATGTAATGGATTGGCAGAATTTTAAATAGAAACTGCATGTGTTTTAAGAAATGCACTAACTTGTGATCATTCAATGCAGAGAGAAATTAAACTCAAATGAAGAAAAGAAAATTCCAGCCTGTGAAAAACACACAAATGCCAAACAAGAACCATCGAGAATCTGGGAGACCAACTGGTCAATTAAGTACCATGTAAAGATTTCCAATTTTCCTGTTGTAAATTATTTATTTAGCTCTTCCATACCATCAATATATTTTACAAGTTTAATACCCAAATTATAGCTGGCCCACCCTTTTATGGCCCCATAAACGAGGCCTGACGTACCAGTGTGAATTCTTGTTCCTGGCAGTGTCAGATTCAGATTGGATTTGGATCTATTGCTTTTATCCTTATCAGACATTTCAAGGCTGATATTTTATTGCTATATTTAAAATGGAAAGTGCTTTAAAATAGAGTTGGGCGGGAGCAAAACTGATTCCTGCCCCGATATGTCATTTCCTGACTTCATATCCTACTATAATCTAGGTTAAGGGGTTGGAAGTCCACGCAGAAGCCTCCTCCACTGAAGATTTCCCCATACACAGGGAATTTTCTTGGACGGATGTGAGTGCTTCTTAAGTAAGAGTAGTTAGAGCTTTCAATAGTAAAACTGACAGGCAATTTCCATGCTTGTATACTTTGTAAGTCAAATGAATAATAAAGAGTATAAATGAAACACATCTAAACATTTCTTAAGCTTGAAAGTGTATATGGTGCTAAATTGTCAAGCCTTGTTTTTCAAGGTTTGTATTTTGTAAAATACGTAGATCAATAAATTAAAAGCGGAGAAGACTAACAAATCAAACCCAGGAACAGCTTCCACTTACAGTTATAAAAAAGCATCAGAGCTCTGAGATCAGTAAACCCCACAGAGTTATAAATATGAAACAAATGCAAGACTTGACTAATAACACCTAAAATTATAATAAAATCCCACTGTGGCTTTTAGAACTTCGAAAAAAAAGATATCAATATATTTTGTTTGTTCTTTACCTTTTTAAGCTACCATTTTCTTTTGCAGTATTGTAGCTCAAGATTTTTTTTAATAAAAGATTTTTTAATGGTCCATAAAATAACCAAGTTCAACCTAAGGTTCATAGGAACCAACCAAGCTCCATAGAAAGAACATGAGAGCTCAATCCTTGAGCTGGCCCTGGGAGAAGCAGCTGAGGACTGCGCTCTCCTGGACCTGTCTCATGGAAATATGCCAGGGGCAAAGCGCTCTGGGGGAGAAACACAGTGTTTGGTATTAAGGGAAATTATTTTTTTTAAAGTAGGCTTTGACTTACTGAGAAACTTAAATTCATTTTTAAAAACATAACTGCTCAGCTTGACAATTCCAGCTACACCTTTCCAGCCCCAGTGTCACACCTATATATCATCCCCTAGGCCAGCTACATAACTTAGGTATCTGATGCAAACTGAAAATGTGGGGCCCCTTGTTTAAAAAGCAAAGGGAAATGTGATTAAATGTTCTAAGTTATGAAGCTTTTTCCTTTCCACCCTGATCTCTCTATTTGCCACAATGTGCTCATATTTACTATATGATATTACAAGAAAAGTTTAAATTACTGGCAGGAACTTTACCATTTATCTTTATATTGTGAAATTATCAACTTAAAATGCAAAGGTAAGAGTGTTGGATTAGTCTGTGGAATCATCAAAATTACACAGGTTTTGGTCCATGCCTTATATATGTACAGCCTACGTACTTTGTTTCCCCTGAATAGTGAAAATACTGTGAAAAATGAATTTAACTGACTTTCTTTCACTTCTTGATGAGTGCAGATGGCACTGTTATTGGATAGCCTGCTTCTAAAAGCGGTTCACCAAGTAAATGTTACCAATTTCTGGGTTGCTCGCCTCTCCCTCTGGAGTTCTCATCTGGAACAAAGAATTGGATGAAACTAGCAAAGTGACAAAGTTTATTTGAAAAAATAAAAGTGAAGAGTGAGAGAAAAACTGGCTCTACATAGTGAGCTCGGGCCAAGTAAAGGGAGAAAAATCAATAAAAGGACATCCTAGAGAAAGCACGGCAGGCTATTGTGAAAAAGTCAGCTGGCAGGTTCCTCTGATGTCAGTGTGTCCTTTATACCACCCGAATCTTGAGGAAACCCATGAGAACTTCTACATATGTGGCCTGAGAGGTGGTGTTGGGTTCCCACCCCACAGGCTGATGTCAGGTCTAGGCCACCCTATTGAAAACTTGCTTGAATTCTCTTGAGAAGTGCATGGGCAGGGCTTTGGGAACTGTCCTGCACATGTGTTCTGGGATCTTTGTGATTACCGTGTCAGCTTTACCATGCCCTAATCTCCTTTCTCAGTACCAACTTTTACCATCATCTTCCTGGTAAGGAAAGTCTAAAAGGAAAAGGAACTTAGTGCTTGCCTCTTTCCCTTTCTTTTCTGTCACCTTGTTCAGCATAAATGGTGAATGTCAGAGGGAAATAACTTGGGTAAGAAAAGATGTCAGAAGGTTCCTCAATCATTTGTGTTGCTTAGAACTCCAGTACCTTCTTTCTACTTTCAAAGCAAATTCTGGAAAGCAAATTTTCAAGAAGAAAGCATGAGCTCTGGGGACTTTGAGTTCCCAGTTACTCAGTCGAAGAAATAACACCCTTATCTTTTATAGTCAGCCCTCGTTATCCATGGGTTCCATATCCTCAGATTCAACCAATTACAGATCCAAAGTATTAGAGGAAAAATAAAGGCATCTGTACTGACCATGTACAGACTTTTTCTTATAGTTCCCTAAACAGTACAGTATAACAATTTATATAGCAGTTAAATAGTACTGGGTATTGTAAGTAATCTAGAGATGATTTAAAGTATACAGGAGGATGTGCAAGATTATATGTAAAGGCAGCATCATGTTACATAAGGAATTTGAGCATCCTCAGATTTTTGCTATCTGTAGGGGTTTCTGGAACCAGTGCTCAAGCATACCAAGGGAGAACCGTATTCATCTTGTACCTTGCTAAATTCCTATGCATTGTGGGTCCATCAGAATTGTGTTGTACAAGACATCATGAATTTCACATGCCAATTATGGAACAACGGTCTTGAACATGGTGGGTGTCTCCTCACGCACTTGCTCCTTGTTCCATCAGATTGTGTTTACAAAACCCAAGTTCAGGAAGGAGATTATGAAGAAATTTTAAGATGGTAAAAGCAGAACCCTAAACCAAATCTGGGCCTTCAGCGCACCATGGCCTGTGGCACTGCAAAATCTATGAAGCTCTGCCTTTTGCAGGTCCCCTGCCTGGAGGGAGTTGCTCAGGAAATCTGTCACCAATCCCAGTAAGCTCTTCTGTACAAATACTTAATGTTTGTACTGTCCCTCACTTAAGTAAATTCCTGTAGACAGCCCTCTCCTTCCCCTCCCTCTTCTTACTTTTCTTCTTCTTCTTCTTCTTCTTCTTCTTCTTCTTCTTCTTCTTCTTCTTCTTCTTCTTCTTCCTCCTCCTCCTCTTCTTCCTCTTCTTCTTCTTCTCCTCTCCCTCTTCTTCCTCATCCAAGTGATCCTTTACACACCCATCCTAGGCTGCCCCAGTTACTTCTATATTGTGAGACAATATAAAATAGCTCCTCTTCCAGTTCGAGGGAAACAGACTATATTCCCATTTGCTGTACTTTTCCCTTCTTCTCTTAAAATGGTTTTTATGCTCCACATAATAGAACAAATTTCAGTGAACACTCCCTATTGTCAAATTTTACAAGCTCCAAGATGAAGAATGGAGTTTCCATTTATTGCATTATTTAGGTACAACTTTAGAGTATAAACCAAGTTACTTTTTTAAAATCATGAGTTGGAAATTTTTAAA
This sequence comes from Dasyprocta punctata, assembly GCA_004363535.1. NCBI lineage: Eukaryota > Metazoa > Chordata > Mammalia > Rodentia > Dasyproctidae > Dasyprocta > Dasyprocta punctata. Next base: position 8,053 of record RJWM01017334.1, on the reverse strand, counting down.
CTTTTGTGTACAATGAATGCTGGTTTCTATGGGTAAAGAAAGAGCCCACCTAAGAAAAAACACAGGTTTTGCATAAAATCCATGCATTTCCATATGCAGTGTAGCTTGCTACTTAATTCTACAGGGGAAAAAATGACTAGACTTTGCAATAATAAGGAAACAAGCTGAGTTTATTAAGATTATTTAAATGATCCTGGAACATAGATAAGTATTTGGAAACTTTTTGACTCACAGATGCTGAGGGAGAGGGAAAACGCTTTCACCATTTCTGGTCATTTTCCCAATTTTCTCTTTATTTTCCTAGGTTTATAGATGACTTAATGAAGAAACAACACCACAGAACTGTTAATGTTAGTCCACAAACATTTCTTATTTTGCATCCGCATAGAAATATTTTCTATTCAACTGTAAGAGTTGGTAACTGCTCAGCTGGGTGTGGTAGCGCATGCCTTTAATCTCAGCACTGGGGAGGCTGAAGCAGGAGTATTGTTCAGAGTTCAAGACCAGCCTGGGCTACAAAGTGAGTTCAAGGACAGTCTGAACTGCATAGTGAGACCCTGTCTTAAAATATAGGGCTGGGGATTTAGCTCAAAGGCTTAAGCACCTGCCCAGCAGGCGCGAGGTTGTGTGTTTGATCCCTGGCACCGAAAAAAAAAAAAAATAGAGTTAGTAACTGCTCAAATTAGGAGGAGGAAAAGGTAGATGCTCTCCTGCTTTGGCCTTTTGAAACCTTGGAACAGCATACTAACAGATCCTGCTAGCCCAGCCACTGCCCTCCCAGATTTAAGATCAAAGAGTCACGTGTCCCAGATTCCCACAGATTGAAGCAACAACCTCTCAGCAAGTGAATAAAAAGACTCCACATCCTTTTCTGAGAGTCCACTTTTCTTTAGTACTTAACAGATTCAATATGTTGCTGGGAGCATAAGGGCGTCCTTCTACGGTGGTTAGAAACTCACAGGCTAGGCTTTACTACGCTGATAACTCGGTGGCCGCCAAGAGCACATTCCTCACTTTGTTCATAATCCCCATTAATTAGCCCTTGACTGTGGCCAAATTCCAAGTCAAGTCATTTTTATTTGGCCCTACTTACACCTTTCCTGGAACTCTAAATGGACATCATTCTTCCCTTTCTGCTGGCTGCTTGCAGCTTTCCTGGAGCTATCGGCAGCCTGTTGTGGTCCACAGGTGCTTGGACTTCAGGGGAAGGAAGCAGGGGGCCCTGCAGGTAAACACTTCATAATCATGGAAACACACAGACATGCTCTTTTCCTGCATATCCTTTGGGAGCTGAATACTTTGGAGTAAAAGTGGTCCCTGAAAACATAAAACATATCCAGAATAATCAAATTCACAGGGATAGAAAACAAATTCGTAGCTGCCAAGAAATTAGGGAAGTGTCAACTGGGGAGTGATAACCCAAGGGGTAGGGGATAGTCTTCCAGGGTGTGGACACTGCACTGAAGCAGGGAAAGGTAGTGACGTAGGTCAGTGTGAATGCTCTAAATCCACTGAATTGTTTTCTTTAAACCAGCTAATTGTTATGTGAATTTCACTTCAGTTTTTCAAAAAAGTAAGCTACTCTTCTCTCAAATTTAACGCGCTTTTCATTCAGTGGTCAATTCCACTATGAAGCAGAGTTTCAGGGACACATTTTGAGAAAAAAATTACATCATCAAATCAGTCCATAAGAAGAGAAGCTAAAGCAGCCCCAAGATGGCGACCACCATGAAGAAGACAGCTACAGAAAATGTCAACAATACTTTTGAAGATCAACAAAAGATAAACAAGTTTGTGCAGAATACAAGTAGAATCACAGAGCTAAAGGAAGAAATAGAAGTAAAAAAGAAACAACTCCGGCGCACGCCTTTAATCGCAGCACTTGGGAGGCTGAGGTGGGAGGAGTGTTGTGAGTTGGAGGCCCCCTTGGGCTACAACGTGAGTGCAAGACCGGCCTGAGCTACATAGTGTGACCCTGCCTCAAAAAACTAGGGCCTGGAGTTTGGCTCAGTGGCTTATGTGCCTGTCTGGTGGGCGCAAGGTCGTGAGTTCAATCCCTGGTGCCGCAAAAAAAAAAAAAAAAACAAACAAACAAACAAACAAAAAAACCCTCCAGAATTTAGAAGATGCTTGTGATGACATAACACTCTCAGATGATGACTGCTTAACGATACCCTGCAAATTGGTGATGCTTTCATTAGCCATTCTCAAGAAGAAACCCAAGAAACATTAGAAGAAGCAAAGAAAAAGTTGCAAGAAGAAATTGACCCCCTAGAATCCAGAGTAGAATCATTTCAGCAGGTGTTAGCAGATTTGAAAGTTCAATTACATGCAAAATTTGAAGCAAAATAAACTTTGAAGCTGATGAAAGTTAAACATGTTATGGTACTTTTAAAATTTTGTTTAATAAACTTGAATATCATTTTTTTTAAAAAAGAAAAGAATCTAAGGGTTGGGAATGTAGCAAAGTTGTAGGTAGTTGGTTAGCATACTTGATGCCCTGGATTTAATCCTCATCACCATAGAAGAAAAAAGGAGAGAAGGAAGGAAAGATAAAATAAAGAAAGAAAGAAAGAAAGAAAGAAAGAACGAATGAACAGGTGGGAGGGGAGGGGAGGGGAGGGGAGAAGAGAGCCAAACAATTGTCGCTGGATCCTGTGATTAAGGTGAAAGGGTGGTCTTCTCAATTTCCTGAAGAAATGTCATCCAGCTTTCCAAACAGAGACCGGAAAGAAGGCTATCTTTGGACAAGGCTGTTTTCTCATCCAGCCAGACCTCATGCATTAAGATCAAGGGGCCAGAAACAGTAGCATCTTGGCATGCTATTAGCCTACTTGCTCACAGCTGGCATGTAAATAACTTTTGCTGTTGAGGGGACCCCTCTGTTGGCTGTAATGACAGGGTCCAGTATGATGCCAGGTGTTTCGGCCCCCAGTTGCTGACCCACCTGCTTTGTCCAACTTGAAAGGACCAGGCAACAGACATGAGTGACACTCTCCATCTCTCCAGTGAGAAGTGGGCTAACAAAACCCACACTGCTTGGCCTATACTGCAGGTGCTGCATGAAGCAGTAATTAAAGAAATGTAAGGTCATACATTCCAGACTATTACACAATCCAGCCCTGACAGGGGCTTAAATATGCCTATTATGAATGTTCCACCCTGTCAAATGCATGCAATGCAGAACCGCTTGGGTATGAGCTAATGATTTGATCAGTGTTACTAGTTCTCTCCAAAACTTTATTTTAAAAAAACAACCAAAGCATGTTTATGTTTAAAAAGCACATATTTAGTTTCATTCTTTCGTCACACTGATTGTGACAGATACATTACCTGGGTTGGCTCAGTGCTCCAATTGCATGAGCTTCAGAGTTTCCATAAACCCTTATTTACTAACTCAGAACTGCCCAGCTGTCCTTTCTGAGCTGTAGCTTTACCCAGTGTATAATTAGTGTTGAATTTTTGGTTTGTTTCCCAGTAAAAACATATAGCATACAATAAAATTTAGAAAACCTGTCAGCACTTTTTGTAATGTCATATAGATGCTGAGAACCAAGAGACTGTAGAAAGTTTATATTCCAAATACGTCACTTTAGAAGTGGAGACCAGAGAAGTTGAGAGACTACTCCAAAACCCTGCAATGGTTTGTTATTATGTAGGACTAGAATCTAGAACTGCGATGCCACTGGATCATTGGTTTTGATCTATTACTTTGCCCTTCTTCACTTAAGAAGCTCTGAAGCCAAGGAATGATGCAATTCCACAAAACATACCATGATATCACTTTCAAAATTATTTTTGCACACAGGGTATAATGAAACAAAACAAAACAAAACAAAACAAAGCAGTACCTTAGAAATCTGCATCCCATCTCACATATGTATCTCCCGTAGCAGTGGATAAATTCAGCAGGCTGGGCCCTTTCTGAAACTTTAAAACAAACCAGGCCAATTCGGAGGTCTAGACAGGCCCCAGACAGGGTTTTCCAAAGCTTTGAAATGCTGCTTAGAATACAGTAATTTAGAGGCAATTTAACCCAGAAACCAAACTGACATTTAGAACATTTATTTTGAAAACATTTTTAAAGCATCTGCTCACTCCTTTAAAATACGATGTCGTGTTTCACATGGGCAGACAACTGCAGTGGCAGCGAGAAAGGCACAGACTCATCAACTCTTGGAAAGTTTTAAACCCAGAAATGTACAGCCTCCTGCCTAGGGGCTCTTACCCAGGATACAGGAAAAACTCATTTTATGAAAAGACATCTCAAAAATTACATTTCATTTTTACACTGCTCTCTGCTGCAATAGAAGGTTATACTTTTAGGAAATGTTCACATATGCCAGAGTCCCAGGAACAATTCTGACCACCACTGTAGTTCAGTGGAGCCACATTATTCACCTATGCAAAAGCATCATTTAGTGCAGAACTTGGTCTTGCAATTAGTAGATACTTACCATTTTTCTTTTTAATGAAAAAAATGAATGTTCTCCAGCCACCTGGGTATGTAGACTGAGCTATCGTCTTTTCTACTAAGCAAACAGAAGTCACAATTAAGATGCTAGAAATCCTATCACCCTGTCAGTGTTACACTTGGAAGTGAATTCCCAGTGCACAAAGCAACCAACAGAAAATTTCAGACTCACTTTCCTTTGTGGATCCTGCTGTACTATATATTGAGAGAATTTTTCTTTCCTAGTGAGTGATCAGTGTTGCAATGAAAGTTTGGCAAACACTAAGGAGCTCACACCATGTTGCCTGTATCACAATGGGAGTGACTATGTGTTTCTTAAAGTTGAGATCTTGAGAGAGCATAGTTACTCCCTCAACAATATATGCTTATAAGACCTATTGTTAATTACCTTAAAATATAACTGTAGGAAATTGGACCAAGCTTTGACAGTCTCTGAAACCTCTGGGTTCCTTCTTTTAATATTTATTAGTCATTTTAAATTCAGCTTTTTAAAACTCTTCATCCAATTACTCTTCGGGAACAATAAAGTGGCAATTAGGTATGACTAAGGCATGGAATAGACACAATTACTTATAGCTATAGTAAAAGAAAAAAGATGGCTCTATGAACCTATCAAGCCAATCTGCAAAATGGAATGAGGCACTGGACCTTGGGAAAATGTATCCAAATATTTGCAGAATGTAGTTTTGGCTACCTCCCGAAAGAGTTATTAAACCATTTTCTTTTATCAAAGAATTTACTACCATTACATTTTATATTAATTTAATGACTTTAATCAGGCAATCATCATTTATTTGTCTAAATTACCAGCCCCTTAGTACTTCATCGGCAAAAGGAAATATTTCATAGAACATGAGGCAAAGCCTCTAATTACTAGTAGAGTATAATTTAAAGTAACTTCAACAGGTATTGTAATTTTGACCAATTGAGTTGCTAATTTGAAGAATCAATTATCTCCTGAACCCTTTTAATTTCCTGCCTCGTTTAATTGGCAGTGGCTGTCCAATTACACATCTGGCATAGTGGGAATATTTGCATCTGCAAATCTTCAGCCAATCAACCAGCTGAACCTGGTTGCCAGGTCATAGTTTTGTGGGTTCAAAGACTTTGATAAGTTAATACATCAAATTATTTTACAAGTGGTACCAAACATAAACTTTTCATAGTTATAAACTATCATAAACTCTTAATGTATCCTTTCTTCATCATTCAAAAATTTTCAAAATAATTTTATTGATATAAATCATCTGGTTTCCTTTATTGTCTTTGACCCCAATTTCAAAGGACATTCAAACTCAAAATCAATCAATTAATCAATCAGAGGTAACAATATGCTAGATAACAAAAATAGAAAAATTAAATAGTATCATCCAATGCTATCAGGTGAATCTAGTATAATCACTTTCTACTAAAGGTGATACGTTACACAAATCTTTGGAAGGCAATAGAGCCAGAATGATCATATAATGTCCATGCACTTTGAAACAGTAATGCCACTTCTAGAATTGTATCCTGAGGAAATAATTCCATAGAGGGAAAAAAAAATCTGTATTCTAAAAATGTTCTTTCCAGTGCCAACTTTAATAGTAATGAACAACAATAATTAAAACACTAACAAAAACTGAAACAAAAACGTGTAACTATAAGGAAATATTTCTTTAAGTTATATCAATAAATAAAATATCATTAACCATTTACCAGGGAAATTGTTGATGCCAAAATAAGAAAAATGTCTATGATGTTAAAGATAATGGGCAAACTATACAATGGGATGAGTGTAACAATGTGAAGAATACGAGCGAGGTACTCTTCCTTGTAAAAGGAAGTAGAGTTACTGTTGTCTCTAACAGCAAAGCTCAAGTACCTTTGGAGCTGCAGAAGGGTTGTCCTGTCCCCTTGGGAGAATGTGGAGTTGGTGTGTGAAATTGGCATTCCAGGGTTCCAGAAAATAGAAGGCATTACTATGGAAGGGAGAGTTCCACACAAGGAAAAGATGCACCATATTTGAGGACTATCATGGGATTCCATTTGGTTGGATTGTGGTATATACACACAAGACAGGTAACACATTCGCCTGTGTTATGGTTTGTATTTAGATGTCCCCTGCAAAGTCTCATGGGGTCATAAGTGAGGCTTTTTCAGAGGTGGCTGAATCTAGAGTGTATGATGCTGGGATTAAAGGTGTGTGATTAGTGAATCAGTTCACTGATTGGGCTGGCATCACTCTAATCTCAGTAGCCTAGATAGGGCAGACAAGGGGCAGAAAAGAGCTAGGTGTGGTGGTACATGCCTGTAATCCCAGCACTAGGGAGGCTGAGCCAGTAGGATTGTCACAACTTCAAGGTCGCTTTGGCGTACATAGTGAGTTAAAGGCCAACCTGGACTACTGAATGAGACCTTGTCTCAAAAAAACAAACAAACAAAAAATGTTGGACATAGTGGTTTGTACATGTAATCCCAGCACTTGGGAGGCTGAGGCAGGAGGATTGCAGTGAATTCAAGGCAAACTTGGGCTACATAGTGAGTTTAAAGTCAGTCCAAATTACAGAGAAAGGCCATGTCTCAAAAAGCATAAACAACAAAAAATCCAAAAGTGAGGTAGAGAGGTAGAAAGAAGCTGATAAGTCCCTCTGCTGCCTTCTGCCCATCATGAACTGTTTCTCCACTGAGATGCCTGTCTGCCATGCACCCTGTCTTGGAGCCAGCCAACTATGACCTGAAACCTCTAAAAAAATGTGAGCTAAGTAAATCTTTTCCCCTTTAACTTTGGGTGTCATGTATTTTGTCTAAGCAATGAGAGAAGAGTAACTAAGAGAGCCTGGAAAGAGAACCAGCATCTTATTGCAGAGGGATAAAGGGCTTAAGGTTTCTTCCTAGAAGCAATAAATGAAGCTGCTTTAAGAGAAAAGTCATGTGCTGCCATCCAAATGAGACAGGAGAAACTAAGATTAAACACTGCTTCTGGTAACTTTTTACTCTGGCCAAGGTCATCTCTTAGATCTAAGATGTTCCCCAAAGTGTCACGAGTTTGAAAGGTGACTGGATCTTGGAGAGTACCATATTCAGTAAATTCATACACTGATGAGTTTCAGAGGCTGAATGTGCTGTTAGGAGGTGGGACCTGGCTGGCACTGTGTCCCCGGAGGTGTGACCCAGAAGAGTGTATTCTTCTCACCACTGTTCCCTTTATTTACTGTCTCTCGGCTGCCGTGAATTGAGCAACTTTTCCTCTGCCATCTGGTTTCGGCCTCAGAGCAGCTGATCACAGACTCAAGCTGCAAGCCCCAAATAAGCCTCTCCTAAGTTGTGGGTGTTGGGTATTTTGTCCCAGTGGCAGGTAAGTGGCAATGACAAGCAAGTTACTTCAGCATTTTGAGTCCTGGTTTCCTCAGATACCGAATGATGGTGAGATTTACTTCTTAGGGTTCTTTTTTTGAATTAAAAACAGCTATTATAAAGTTTCTGGCATCTGAGGGGTACCAAATAAGTTGTACTTGTTATTAATAAGAGTAATTTGATATCACAGTAAAATGAGTGAAAGCAGAGAAGAAGGTACAGTGGGACCACTTTAAATTCTTC
>RJWM01017333.1:0-43489 GCA_004363535.1 Dasyprocta punctata | reverse complement strand
CCTGGGCTATATAGTGAGTTAATCCTGAACTAGAATAGTCCTGAACTCACTACATAGAGACACCTTGTCTCAAAAAACAAAACCAACCAACCAACCAACCAACAACAACATCAAAAAAAAAATCAGAAAAAAAGACTATGTAAGGTACAAAATAATTTTAAAATGAATAAAATGGATAAAAGTTTCATCATTTTATTCTTTTCAATTTTTTTGATATTTTAGCCCTTGAGACTTCCACAAAACTTTTACACTAAGTTTACTGATTTCTCCAAAGCCATCTCATAACATTATTTAGAATTGCATTCCATCTGTGCATCAGCTGGAAAAACTGACATAATATTGAAATGCAAATACATGAAGAGCATATGTCTCTCCATTTTTAGGTCTTCTCTAATTTTTTCTATAGAATCATAGCTTTCAGTATTTTTCAGATATCATCTTGTTACTGATTTCTATTTATTTCTAACAGGATTTGAAAATATCACTAGAGAATTTAATATTTTAAAATTTATAAACATTTTTTCTATGCTGAGAATATGGCCTATTTTGATGAATGTTCCATATACATTTGAGGAAAAGCGAGTATTTGGATGTTGCCGAGCACAGTGTTATGGAAGTGGTGATTAGGCCAAAGCTCATTGTGCTTTGTTCAAATACTTTATACGCTCAGTGACTGATCTATCTCTACATCCACACAGAGTAGAGTGTTGAAGTCTCCAACCACAACTGTGGATTTGCATATTTTCAGTTCTATGATGTTTTTCTCTCTAAAATATTTTGAAGTTGTGTTATCACATGGACACTTTTCCAATTGCCATGTGTAATTAATAAACTAACTCCTGTTTTTTGTAACTTGCTTCTTTATTTCTGGTAATATTCCTCATACTGCAGTCTGCTTATCTGCAGTTAATGTGGCTACTTCTACATTTTGCAACATGCATGACAAACTTTTATATTTTTGTTTTTAATCTGTGTGAGTATGGTAATGCAGCACCTTACAGTTGGATTTTGCGCATTTATCTAATCTGGAATTTTTTTTTAATTTAACTAGTGTGTTTAAGATGTTTTTGTTGAATGTAATTATTCAAGTGTTTACATCAAAGCCTATGCTTTTTGTTCTGTTTTTAGTTGTTTAACTTGATAAACATCATGTGATAACACAACTTCAAAATATTTTAGAGAGAAAAATATCACAGAACTGAAAATATGCAAATCCACAGTTGTGGTTGGAGACTTCAACACTCTACTCTGTGTTCACTCAAAATACACAGCTCTGTTGGGACCCAGAACATTTCCACATCTGCAGAAATTTCCTAATGCCCTTTCTAGGTCAGCTCTCTCCCTGTCCTCATCTGGCAACCAATGGTCTGCTTTATTTCACCAGAGATTAGTTTCATCTACTTTAGAACTTCATTCAATAAGTGTTATTTTTTGTCTGGCTTTTTATCACTTTCTGTCTACCTAAATTTCTTTATTTTGTAAACATCTGAAAATAATGTGAAAGTTACAAAATCATGCAAAGTAATTTTTTCCTAAATCATATGAGAGTAAGTTTCTGAATTTTTTTATGCATATTTTCTACTAAAATAACATTCTCTGGCATGTAGGGAGTGCAATCATCAAAATAATAAAAATAATGTCCACACATGACATCCGTCTAATTATCAGATTTCCTTTAAATTTCCATCAATTGTTGCATGAAGACCTTTTTTTGGTGGAAAGACGTAGTTCAGAATTTTGCAGAGAATTTAGCTATCCTGCTTCTTTGTTCTCCTGTAACTAGGATTGGCCCCTCACCTCTCTCCTTGACTTTAATGACCTTGAAAGTTTTAAAAGTTCTAGGCAAGTTATTTTGTAGAATGGCCTCAAGTGGGTTCCTCATGACCAGACCCTGGGTGTGCATCCTTGCAGAAATATCTCAGAACTGGCATTGCCCATTCTCTTAATATCCAATGGTGCATAATTCCATTTACCGCATGACTGGTGAGGTTAAATCTGACCACCTACTAAAGTTGCACTGCTGTGCTTCTTCATTAACAACTCTGATTGACAATTATTTTGAAATTATGTGAATACCCTACACTTGAACAAGTTTGCAATTCATTCATTGATTTATGTTGATATAAACACATGATGTCATGGTTTGTTCATGGAATAATTGCAACAATTACTTAACCCTTGTTAACCCCCAAATTGTCCCCACTTTTTCAGTAGCACTGTGCTCAATTTGGCTCCTCTGTCCTTTTGAATGTGGAAGTCTGCTGAACGCATCCTCCTTTCCAGTCCAACTGGAATTCTAAGCTCATTTTTCACCTTCCTTGCCCCAGTCCTGGACTTGACCAGTTTTTCAGGATTGCCAGTTATGTAGAGGAGAGAACAGTATTTAGAAGACAAAACCTAGTACTACTTGTGCTCATTGCTAGTGAGATGGTGGAGAGAGAGAACTGCCACAAGATGGGGGTGCAGACATAGAGACAGAGAGAGACAGAGACAGAGAGATAGAGAGAAGAAGGAGAAAAGGGAGGAGAGAGAAAAAAGGGGACAGATTGAAAAGAGTCAATCAGAAAGAGCCATAGCTGATCAGTTCTCTCCTTTCCTAAAACACATCCAGTGAATCCCTGATGATCTTCAGAAAGTGCCAGATGAACTGCACTTCAACCACTTTTCACGAGTTTACCATGTCCTCTCCCTGTGTCCTGTAGCCTAGCAATATTAATTTTCTATCCCTCCCTAAATCTGCAGCCTCTCTACTTGCATTTTCTCTCCTTAATGTGGGCAAGTCAAGTAAGACTTTCTGAGAGATCTTCTGCTTTCTCTCCTCATAGAAATGAATATTCCCTCCTAGACATGTTCCTGGAACTTCAAGTGAAAATTGAATATGAGTTCCCTACAGCTTACTTATTGTGTCACTGAAACACCAAGCAGAATTGCTTAGTTTCCTGCATGTTCCGTCAATAGTTGCTAGGCTGGATAGGCAGAAGAGAAAAATGAAAAAAGTCATTGTCTATTAGAGAAAGAAGACATGCATTCCTGAGAAACAAATGCAATGGGAAAAAGATTTTTTAAATAATCCTTATTTGGTGATAGTTTCATTCCTAAAGCATCTATTTTGTCCCATGAGAAAAAAGACTCATTTAGTGGCCATAGAGCCATGAATATATCTGGCATCAGCCCTGCCCTTGTAGGACATCCACTTCCCATGACAAACATTCCCTGTGCATCCCATGTGAAAGAACAAGTGGGCATGGGGTCCAGAGGCTCATAGCTTGACAGTTATTGTTGGCAAGTGATCCTCACTGGAAGTAGTTTGTCACCGTGTTGCTCTGTTTACAAGAGTTGTAAGAAAGATGTTTTCCCATTGCTTTTGTCTTGTTTGCTTGCACTAAATTCAGAACGAAGAAAGGTAGAGTTAAGATTTTGTTTGAGAACCAAGAAAAGCAGGGCTTCATGAACTGAAAGGGGGCCAAGGATTTGGGGAGCTGGACAATACTGACGTGAGTGTGAGAGGAAGGCCTGTGACTAGGGCCAGGAAAGGACAGACCACACTTGGGCGTGTGCTGGCAAATCTGTAGTGGCCTCGGGAGTCCAGAGGAGCCTTGACCGCACAGTGACACCAGGAACCTCTGGCTCACTTTCCGGGGAACAGGCTTTGCGTGTGGGTAGTGATCTCTGCATAGAGATGAGCGGTGACTAAGTGAGCCGTGGAAATTTGTTGGAGACACATGTAGTAGTGGCCCATGAGGACATACCCGAGAGTTATGGTCATGTAGCCTGAGGGGCTTAAGTCCAAGCCTTAAGCACTTAGGAGCAAAAGGGCCTGAACTCTGCTGGTGCGAGATGAAGCTGACCCTCGGGACTGAGGCAAAGCTTCTGAGCCTTTCCACATACAAACCCCTGCTGCTTCTGCTACTTCATAGCAGGAGCAGCCAGAGTCTAAACCTCATCCAGGTCCAGTGCCCTCAGCTCAGTTCCCTGAGATCCCTGGCATTCCTGCCCTCACTGTTCTTCTTCAGAGCCCCACCCTCCCACTGTGTGACTCCCCAGCTCCTCCTGCACATCGCTAGTAAGTTTCGGAGCTGACACTCTCACGCCTCTTCTGACATTCTAAGGAAGGATCGATAGAGAATAGATTTGTGCATTCACTTCTACCCTTATTGAGTTATACTGTTAACACCATGCTGATCTATTGCAAGTATTTTTTTATGCATGCTCTCTGCTCACTAGGCTATAACACTGGGGAAGAGATGCTCTCCTCACATCTATTTTTATAATCCCAAGTAATTAGTACAGTTCTTGGACCACCAGAGGTCTCCCAGTAATTTTTTAGTTGTATAAATGTGCAAGTGAGTCACACTTTAGATGGGCGTTTTGGGGGTGGGTTGGGGGAGGAGAATACAACTTCGTAAATGAGATTGTTTGTAGAAGTTCGGGGCTCCACAGGGTTCCAGTTCTGTGAGGTAATTAATTGTTTTTTGAATGATGGATTGGAGGCACAGGAAGAATTTCACAATTTGATAAAAAAAAATTATTCCTTCTGGATGAATAAATAACATCGCCAAATCACGTCTTTTGAATATATTGATTTCTGGCATCATGTTGGGTGTGACATATTTCAAAAACATGATGGATAGGGTAGCTTCATCATAATACTCAATTTTTGGAGGTGGTTTGCCAGAGATCATCAAAAAATGCAGTACAAAGGAGAAAACAATGGGAATTACTGCCCTGTCATGAGCATCCCTGTTTTAATGATGTCCAGTTGCTGCTTTTGGAAAATAAGGGCTATTCCGTGGTAGGCCTGGATGCTCACATAGGCAAAGGACCAACACGTAGTGTGCATGGAACACACTGTTCTACTCTACTTGCTTCAAGTAGCTTCTCTTGTTCCAGTGAGAAAAGGAAACAAAACAAAACAAAACTTGGACAGGGTGTATAACCATGTCACTTATTAGCCATGCAGGGACGCATGATTGCACAATGGCACAATGACAGAGCAGTCTTCCGCCGGCCCGTAGTGGGAGGATGCCCGTGGGCATCAGAGACACTGGAAAGCGTGGTGTGCTGTCACACCCCAGCATTTACAAGCCACTGGAGAAGTAAAAACTGATAACAAGGTTAAGAAACTGTGCCTAGAGTGAGGTCCTGGGAGAAAGGGTCTTGGGACAGAGGAGAGGTCTCGACAAGTCAGATATTCAGATTTTGGATGAATTATATTTTTCTTAAATAATCAATGGATTGCATTAGAGATGAGTGAAAAATATTTAAAAGTTATGGAAACCAATGATAATGGAAGTTCAACAAACCCAAACTTATGGGATATAAAGCAAATAGTTCTAGGAGGGAAGTTTACAGCTGCGCATGCTCACATTAAAAGGGCGATCACAGATCCTAAACCTAATGATGCGTCTCAAGGTGAGAGAAACAAGAACAGTCCAAATTTGAAAGTAAGTATGAAAAGATCAGAGCAGAAATTAATGAGATTGTGAATTTTTTAAAAACACAAAGGATCGATAAATCCAAGAGTTGGTTCTTTGATTGGATAAATAAGATTTATAAACTCTAAACTTACCAAAAAGAAGGAAAGAAAAACACTTGTGTTAGTGGAATTAGAAATGAGAAATGCCAAATCATAGTGGACCCCCCTGAAATCCAGAGGATTATAAGCCACTAATTTTAAAACTTACATTGTGATAAATTGGAGAATCTGGGAGAAATGGAGAAATTCCTAAAAGCATATGATTTATCAAAATTGAACCAAAAATACATAAAAACCCTGAATTGAGTGATAATAGACTATGAAATTGAGGCAATAATAATAACCTTAGCTAGGAAGAAAAGCTCAGAACTTGATAGATTCACCACAGAACTTTATCAGAATTTCAGGGCAAGTCTAATGCCAATACTTCTCAAATTTTGCCATGAAACTGAAAGGGAAACTCATTCCTTGAAGCTAGTATTACTCTAATACTGAAACCAGATAAGGACTTGAAAAAAAAAGAAAAGAAAAAACTACAGGCCAATTTCCTTAATAAACATAAATGCAAACATTCTCAGAAGATACTTGCAAACAGAATGCAACAAATCATTAAAAGGATCATATGTCACGAGCAAGCAGGCTTCATCCTAGGGCTGTGAGAATAGTTTGACATAAATTAATAAACATATTATGTCCGTAAACAGAAGTAAGTTCAAGGATCACATGATCATCTCCACAGACCAAGAAAAAGCCTCTGACAAAATCAAACAGCCATTCGTGATAAAAACCCTGATGAAAATAGGTATAGAAGGAATTTACTTCAAACAGATGAAAGGCATTTCTGACAGACCCCACTACTGGCATCGTACTAAATGGGGGAAAACTGAAAGGTTTCTCTTTAGAAACAGGAGCAAGACAAAAGTATTCATTTTCTTTTCAGTTTTTGTTGATATTAGCATATTGCATGTGAACTAAATGAAACGGCACGAAAGAACTAAAGGAGTTGCATTCGTCTTTGTTGATCTACCGAGAAAAGCCAGGATGTCTAAAAAAGACTTAAGGTATATTTCTTAGCTATTTCTTCCAAATACCAAGAGAGCTGGCAAACTCACCCTGCCCCCACTTCTGTCTGCTGGAAGGGGTGCACCCTGGATCTGCTGGTACAATGATCTGAACTCCAAAAGCACAAACACAGAAACCTGCACTTCGGAAACATGCAAGACTATTTGTTAATACATCTCTCCATCGTCTGTCTTGTCCTTGGTTACACCAGGCATTTCCTGTCCTCAAATTCAGGGATGGGACAATTAGGACTGAAGCCTTTTAAAATTCCTGAGCCTCACTATCAGTCCTAAGTGGGGCCAAGGGCGACATCCATCTGGGAACCTTTTGATTGCACACCAGACCTCTGGGTGGACCCTGAGTTTGCCTGCTACACTGGGGCTTTCCTGATCCCGGGCTGGGGGCAGGTTCTGTTTCTGAGCCACCTATCAATGAGGATCCTTAGGAAATGCTCCCCCCCGAACTCTCATTCATAGCTGGTGGAACTAAATAGTCCAGCGATTACAGAAAAATGGAATACAGTTTCCCTAAAGAGCTAGAAATAGAATGATCATGAGACCAAGCAGGCTCACTATTACCTATACATCCAAAGGAACCTCAATCAGTGCATCGAACAGATACGTTCATGTCCACGTTTACCGCAGCCCCATTCACAATAGGAGGGCTACGGAATCACCTTCAGTGTTCAGTGAGGAATGAATGAAATAAGGAATCCCATTCGGTCATAAACAGTCCTAGGATCCTGCCAACACGGATGGAGCTGAGGGACATGGTGTTCAGTGAAATCAGTCAGACACAGAAATACAAATACTACGAGCTCACACTTCTATCTGGAAGCTACAGGCAGATCGTATAGGAGTGGATGGTAGAATTTAGGCCAGCAGAGATGAGGAAGGGGGTGAGAGGGTAGTAAAGGGGGCACAATGAGAGCGGGAAAAATGGAGAATGGCGTTCGGTAGTGCAAGAGGTCAGCTGCACGCTTCCAGTGTTTCATTTCAAAATCACTGGAGAAGAGCTTAAAGGTTCCCGACACGTACAAAGGATAAAGTCTGAGGTGATGAAAATGCTACTAATCCTGATTTAATAATTACATGTATGGATTGAATAAGCACAGATGTTATATGTCAATTAAATAATAAGACTAACAAAAACTCCCCTCGATCCTACTCCGCCCCTGACCACACAAACAGTGCCCCATGCAGCCCGCTACAGGGTCGTACCGGGACGGGAGGAGATGGAGACAGGTTGGCCGGTTGGAGTTCACCTCGGGCTAACATTCTTCAGAGATATTTTAGAAATTGAAGCTTTATGGTATCTATAATTTTTTTTCTTATTGATTTTAGTCAAAAATTGAAACGTCTCTGTTTTAGGAATTGGTTTGTCACATCAACTCAGTCCAGGCAGATGTCCCCTCCAGGGGCTCCTGGGAGCTGCACACCTCAGTCATTTTATTGTACACGTATTTTTAAATGCAAGCTTATGCATGAGCATCAGAGCAGCCGTGAAAGAGTTTCATAGTGCAGTGTTTCCACCTTGCGCGACTGTGGTGAGATCGCTGTCACCCACACACAAGCGACGCAAAACAGATTCATTGCATGCACCCAAGCTTTAAGAAACACAGGAGACTGGGGTTCTTCATTCGTTGGTTCTGCCGGAGCTGCCCTGAGCTCCCCCAGCCCTGAAGACACGGGACCTTGAGATACGGACGGTCCACCTTACCTCTGTATCCCAGGATGAGAGGACTCGCCGGGCTGAAGTCTATGTAGAGATGGGACAGAAGAGCCCTGAGATTGTTCTCATCTGTTTCTCCATCTCAGGATGTCCCAGTCCCAGCACATTCTCGCTATTCCTGAGAACTACAAGCAAGAAAATGTGGTGGGGAGGCTGACCCAGCCAAGGGCCCGGGGAAGGGATGCTGCGTCACAGCCACCATACCGCGTTTTACTAGATGACAGCACTCATCTCCGGCTCCGAGTAAACAGGATGATGGAGTTTTAGAACCTCTTCACTTTGAGTGTAGCATCTTTCAACACACTTAGCCCCGGGATCCAGGCTTCCCATAAATTCTTAATCCCATCATCCTCCATGCTGGGACTGCTGTGTGTTATTTTCATTCTCATATATCTACTCCAGTTTTCTGGGGAAAAAACCCAACAACCAAAAAACTTCACTGTGAAGTGAAGCCCATGTAGAGAAAATTAAAAATGAAAACAAGCAATAAATAAGCTTCAATGCACAGATCAATAAGTTGGGTCCCAGAAAAACCCCTGTGTGGTTGTCCCTGAGATCAAACACTGGGGACGCTGAGCCCGGGATCCTCCCTGTGGTCTCTGGATCTCTCCTCCTTCCGCCCTAAGTTTCCCCAGAAGAGTTTGGACTGGTTTCTTTCTAAACTTCACTTCACTTGAGTAATGTAAGATGCATTTATTATTTTCGTGTTCTTCCTTTTACTTAATATCATGACTGTGATTCCCATATAAATTATTCCAAACCAGAACCCTTCATCCTCCCATTGTATAAACATACTCAGTGTCTGTGTTCACACTATAAATGTCTCTAGACATCCAGGTTGGGGCTAGGTTGTTAGAAATAACGTTTCTGTTTGCATGTCTCTTGGTGCAGCTGTGATGTTTCTCTTGGGCTCCTGCCTGCTGGTAGGGGGTTCCCAGAGCTAGGAAACATTCACATTCAAATTTAGTAGTGATCGCCAACTCTCTTCTAAAGATACCGTATTAATTACATTCCCCTTGAAGTCTGTTATCCTATTAAAAACCAGTTTTTTCTCTAATTGATGTTCATTTATCACTTATCATTTATGTCATGATGATTTTAATTATAGAACCACAGGCTTTAAGAGTTTCAAAGACATTTGCAAACAAAGTCCCTGTAGCTTTGTGTCTTATATGTAGGGAATCAAAATTCAAGGAGAGAAAGACAATTTCCAAGAAGTATATTCTTTAATGTAAGCAGGTTTTATCTTCCAAGATACATTTTATTTTGCTTGTGTTTCTTCATGGCCTTTAATACTTATGTGAAATAGTATTTTAGGAACATTGTGTGTACATGAAAACAAGACATTTAATCTGTGGGACTTTGCTCACGGTGGTCTGAGAAGGCACTCTTGGTTAGCAAATAAATAGGATATAAATATACATTTATGAATATATTCCATAGATATCACCTTAACATGCTCTTAACCTCCAATTTTGTACATACAAACCATAATGAATGAATTATTGGGCACATAATTTTGTTGGGTTTCCTTAGTAACATTCTTTTCTCTTACCTACTCATCGTTTACCTCCCATGTGGGACACCAAAACTATGGGAAAAATAATTATAACCCTTTTCTACAGATTTATTTCTTGTCTGTATATGCTTTTTGTTATGTGGTCATGTCAACTATGGAAAATTAATAAATGTTTTAAACGTGGTTTTAGGATTTATTAAGAGCAGTTGAAATGTGGTTTCAATGCTGAGAATATCTATTAATATTTGGCCAACTTAACTCAGTCTAAATACAAGCACACTTTAGATTTTATTTTCATGTTAAAATTAGATGTTGCACAGAAACCATTTGTATTGCAAAATAAGGTATTCATAAGAGTCTGATTTTTGTTGTTTGATTCTCTGACACACTTGTTTGGCTTTTGATCTGCTGGGATTGTTGGTTCCACAGAATCACAGATAAAGATCAATGAGTAATCAATGGAGAGACATTTATTGAACACAAAGTGCTATTTAAAAACTCAGAGTTATAACATACATCCTGTAAAAAGGAGGGAAAAGCCAGATTTGAAACATTATTATCTGGTTTTCAGGCCTGACATATACAGAGCTCCAAAGTCATTGCTCTTTTCCCTACAACAGAAAAAGCTGAACAAATGAAAAATCAGTGACTGCTCAGATCCATCAGAGAATCCAAGCAGCCAGCTGAGCTGCCAGCCCGAGCCTGAAGGGTGAAGGGAGAATCATGTCTGAAATTGCTGACCCAGCAGTCTGTAAACCCCTTAAACAAGTCCTTAAATGGAATCTTGACAGATGCTGGGGCCAGATGGGGTCTGGATTTGGAGTGGAAAGTTCCCAAGGTCCCAGTCTTAGGGGTCCCTCACATTCTCATGGTTATGCCTTTAGGAATCCCACCTGCCTCACATAGTGAAGAGCAGAGAAACTACTCCCCCTTGTCCAGCAAGAAGCAAGGTGAGTAACTATTATGAAAAATAGCCCCAAAGTGTCTTGTTAAAAAGGATGATCTTCCAGTGAAAAAGGCTTTGACAGAGACTTTCTGACATAAGCACATGGAATTTAAGCACTTCTGACCCCCTCCAGCCATCCTGTCTCATCCAAGGGGCAGAGATCCAAAGTCAGGAGCACAAGTGGTGATCCAGGAAATGGACATAGGAAGTCTGAAATTTAATCATAAAATTATGAAGCAAGCATGGCATCATGATGAAGGGGTCAATTCTCCAAAAATCCATAAAAAATCCTCAGATTTATAGCTTTAAATGTATATATTATGAAATGTATATATTCAAAATGAAGAAAAATCTATGATTAATTATTTTAGTTGCCACCTTTTGAAATCTAATCAGAATAAGCAGCACGAGAAGTGACATTTATATTTGGAAAACTAAGCAGTCAATCTGAACAGAACTATCAAAGACATCTTAATTGACCTGTGGAATACATAGCCCTGTGAAGCTCGCAAAGCACCTTTCCCTGAGTAGACAAGCCAGAAACAGTGATGAGGACATGAAAGAGCAACAAAAGCACAATGTAAATATTAGACATGTTGCAATCTTGGGCTATAACAGAATTAACTAGAAACCAGTAACAGTGAGATAGCCAGAAAATATACAAATAATTGGAGATCAAGCAACACGATTCCAAATAACACGTCGGTCACAGAAGTCTCAAGAAAAACCAATGTTTTTTGAACTATCTGCAAGTAAAACTACAACTTATCAAAACCGATTTTGGGCAGTGAAAGTAGTGCTTAGAAGTAGAACATTTATAGTTTAAACATACATATTATGAAAGGTATATGTTGAGAAAAGAAAAAGAAGCTAAAGTCTAAAATTCCACCTTTGGAAATTAAAGAACAGGAATTTAATGTAAAGCAAGCAAGAAGATAAATAATAAAAGAAGAAAAATCAGTGAAATTGAAAAGTTTATTAAGAATATCAGCAAAAGCAAAGCTGTTTATTTAAAAAGATTAATAAAACTGATACAGTCTCAGAGATGAATGAAGATACTGGGAGATACAGGTTACCAATGTCAGAAATCAAAAAGAAGTCATTACTATGCTTCCTACAGATATCAAAGGTATAACAAAAAGATATTATACACAGTTACTGAATTTAATGCCTTAGATCATTGGACCTCCCTTTTGAAAGGCATAAATTCCAAAATTTGCACAAGGAAAATAGCTCATCTAAACAGGCCAATATCTGAAAAAGAAACTAAATCAATAATGAGTAAGCTTACAAATTGGGTGGCAAAAGCACCCTGCACTAACTTGGTTGTTCCCACTGGTGAATTCACCCAACAATGAAGGAAAAAAAAAAATACTAATTCTCTAAAATATCTTCCAGAAAATAACAGAAGAAGTAGTTCTGAACTCATTTGATGAGAACATCATTAGCCTGCTAAGGAAACCAGATACAATGTTAAAGGAAAGGAAACTACAGACCAGTGACTTTCCTTTTCTGTTTGTTTGTTTGCTGTTGGAGTTTTGTGCTTTTTTTGGTATGGTATCTTTCTACATTGCCCAAGCTGACCTGGAACTTGAAGACTTTCTGCTTCAGCTGCCCAAGTAGCTGGGATTCCGGGCATGTACCACCACACAACATTGCCAATATATTTTTAAAACTATTATCACCAACATAAATCCATGAAAGTACAGAAAATATTATACACCACCATCAAATGGGACAAATTACATATCTGATCTAGGGTAATATGCAAAAACTAATTGCTGTCATTCATTGTATTGAAAAGACAGAGAAGAAAAGCAACTTGATTATGTGAATATGAACTTGACCTGGACCAGCACTCATTCATGATATTTTCACAGCAACTCTCAACAGAGCAGGAATAAAACATACTCAGTTTGCAGGGAGCCTATACAAATGAGTGGAGTCTATCACTACAGGCAAAGAAACTGTACCTAAATCCAGCAAGTATCAAGTAACTATACATGCGCTAAGACAGAACAGCAAAGTCAGTCCACGGTGCTTGATGAAACTGGATTTGTCGCTGTTGGCAAGGGGATTTGCAGAAATCATGCAACGGTGGCTAGAATGATTCATGTGCTACTTCATTAGAGTTACAGATTTCAGTATAAACTCACGTTTGGCTTAGTCTGACCATAGATCTGTACCTATAGACATATCCAAAGATGTGTGTACACATGTGCATGTGATTCACACACATGTATTTCCCTCTGCTGTCAGACATGAAGGTCTATAATCAAGGGTATCGTGGTAACAACAACACAGCTCAGGTCTTATTTTCCTTTTCTTTTCTTTTTTTTTTTTCTTTTTCTTTTTTTTTTTTTGGTACTGGGGATCGAACTCACGACCTCGCACTTGCCAGGCTCAGGTCTTACTTTCTAATCCTAATGGCTTCTTCTAGGACAGAGGCAAGAATGCAACAGATGCCTGGAGAAGTTTGTGGTGCCAAGAAATGAGGAAATTTTCCAAACATAGACAGGCAAGCAGCTCTCACTGACATCAGTATGTCAGGGGGACACAGAGCTAAATGGGCCTCTGCTGGATGCCACAAAATACACTAATTAATATTATGCTGGAACACAAAGTCTAAAACAAATATCCTCATTTTTAATAAATGATTGAATAAAGAAATAAATGGAGAAAGCTACAGTTGGAGTCTTTCTTTTTTTTGTGGACAGGGTCTCTCTATGCATCTCAGGCTGGGCTTAAACTCACTATGTAGCCCAGGCTGGCCTTGAACTTGCAGCAGTAGTTTGCCTCAGCCTCCCGAATGCTGGGACTGCAGGTGTGTACCACCATTCCTCGCTGTAGTTTGAATTTTGAATGTCCCTGAAGTATGACAGTGGCGGTGAACACATGTGCCACAGTGGGCTGTTTGTACCACTGCCTTAGGAGGTGCGAAGGGAAACTGGATCACTGAGAGCATGACCTTGAAGGTGACACTGGGTCTCTCTGTGTCTGTATCTGTCTCTCTCTCTTTCTCTCTCTCTCTCCCTGTTTCCCAGCTGCAACAGCATGATCAGCTGTTGTTCCCCACCATAATGTCTGTCTCCTCACATCCTCAAAACAACAGGTCAATGACCACAGACTGAAACCATCAAGCTGTGAGAATGAACCTTTTCTCCCTATAAGTTCATTGCCTGAGGTATTTTGTCACAGTGATGGAAATCTGACTGACACAGAGGAGAAAACAAATCACACTAAAGAAGAACTCTGTAAGACTTACTTAGCTATGCTATCTCCAGAAGGGGAGAACAAATGCCTACTTTAAGTGTTGGCTGACAGGATGAAAGGGTTGGCTGTACTTTTTGGAGAGTACAAGTAGAAAGGGGGAAGAAAAGTAATTTGAGGCTGGAGAGACTTGACAAACTATCTCTTCCAGGTGACAAAGACAGCATCAATGGTGATAAATCATGTGGAGAGTTTATGCATGGGGTATGATGTGGTGAAAAGGATACTTTATCTCTGTGATTTCCACTCCAAAACTCATGACCCTAGCCTAATTATGAGAAAAACATCAGGTAAATTCTAACAGAAGAACCTCCTATAAAACAATTCCACGAACTTCTCTATACTGTCAAGGGCATCAAAAACAAGAAAAATATGAAAAATTGGGACAGCCAAGAGGAGCCTAAGGAAATGTAATGACAATAAGTAATTTGGTGCTAACAACAGTAGGTAATTTGGTTCCTTGGATGGAATTCTGGGTCAGAAAAAGAAATTAGGCAGAATCTAAGACTTAGAATAATGTGCCAAGTTTAGTACATAATAGCACATTGATTTTGGTTCACTCCTTGAAGCAAATATACCACAAGAGCAAGAAGCTAGTAGTAAAGAAAAATGGGTCAAGGCTGTGGTTATATGGAATAATCTGCACTTTCTTCTCAGTTTCTCAGTTTTTCTGTCAGCCTAAACCTCTTCTAAAATTGAAGTTTATTTTACAATTGACTAGTGCGTTTTGTTTATTTGGTTTTTTCTTTTTTTTTTTTTCCCAGTATATACTTGCAGTACACAATGATCATATTCACTATGGGAAGTTGATACCCATACATAACATGTCCTAGTTCTATTTCTTTGTTTTTAATCTCCTACTCCTGCCCTCCCTACCTGGTCCTTCCAAATCTTGACTCCTTTCTCTTTTGTAAGTTTTCCCCTTCCATTCTTTTTTTTTTTCTATCCCTTCCCCTCCAAGTTATTTTTCTTTTGAGACAGGGTCTTCTATGTTTCTCAGCCTATGCTGGAATTGCTGAGTGCAAGCAATCCTCCTGCCTCAGCCTAGTCCAGGGCAGCTGAGACCACAGGTGTGCTCTACCTTGCCTGGCTAAAAATAGCTACTAATGAAAAGCATGAACTACCAGGGCAGATGAAGACTCAGGCCTGGCTGATACGCACTGTGGTCTGAACTTTCATTCAGCTGACCTGGGGCTTTGAGCAGAATACAAAGTACTTTAAATTTTTTTATTTTAAAGGGAATAAAAAATAAAATAAAAACGATACAGGATTTCAAAACAAGATGATAGGAAATTAACAATAGTTATTATATTGAATGTTGTTGTCATCAAAATAGCTGCTCAGATTACCAGCTACAGGCATGCAAAATTGGTCAAACAATATCAGCACTAACTGTTCCTTTCAATGAACTAATAGAATGAGTAGTACAATCATCTTAGCCATCTTGCATATCTATCTATCTATCTATCTATATATATATATATATATATATAATTTTTTTTTGGTATTGGGGATCGAACTCACAACCTCACACCTGCCAAATATAATTTTAATATATATAATATACACATAATTTTCCCCCTTCCTTCTTTTCTCCTTTCCCACACCCCAGTTGTTTTTTCCTTTTGAGCAGTTTCTTCCCCTTTCACAATATCTATTGTACATTATTTACTCTTTCAGTTTCTTAGACTAGGGAGACAGTACAATGTTTACATGTGCTAGTCTGATTTATTTCACTTATGAGTATGGTCTCTAGTTGCATTCATTTACCTATAAAAAAAGCCCCGAGTTTATCCTTCTTTATAACTGAGTAGTACTCAATTGTATAAAAATACCCCACATCTTTATCCATATGCCAATTGATGGGCATTTGGGATGTTTTCAAGACTTAGCTATTACAACTGTGCTGCTGTAAACATGGGTGCACATATATTACTGTGATATGTTTTACATTCTTCTGTGAAAATACCCAGAAGGGGAACAACTGGTTCAAATGGGACCTCTAATCCTAGTGTTTTGAGGAATCTCCACACTGATTTCCACAGTGGTTGCACCAGTCTACACTCCCACCAACAGTGGAGAAGGGTTTCTTTTTCTTCACAGCCCTGCCAGCATTTGTTTTTGGAGGATTTTTGATGATAGCCATCCTTTCTGGGGTGAGACGGAATCAGCATTGTTTTAGTTTGCATTTCTCGAGTGACCCATATCCTCAGTTGTCCAATGAATGTAGACACATCCTAAGTTGGAGGCCCTCCTATGACCACTGAGTGATACACTGTTTCATAGATGGGGCTGGGGTGGAGAGTGGGGCATTAGTAACAGAAAAGGAAATGTTCAAATCATGTTCAAATCAGAAAAAATATGTTCCAACTAACGGGTTAACTTCTTTCCTTGAAATATCGAGAAAGAATGCACACAAGTTATCCCTGTCCATTTGTTCCTTCTGGATTGTCTATGTGTGGACCCTTCAGAGGTTCCCCTAGTGCTACGAATCCTGATTTTTGGCAAATCACAGCAGCACAGTGACGTTGCCTTTGAAGGAGAAGAGAGTCCTCCCACTCCTGCCCGAGACACTCTACTGGCCTGCGCCCCCTTGAGGACACCAGGATGCTGTCCACTTGGCAGAGGGTCAGGTCCTGAGATGAGATGACCTGTACTTTAACGTCGACCCTCCCATGGTTTGTCTGATCTTGCAAAAGTTGCAGAGTTGCTCTAAGCATCTCAGTCAGTGGGAATCTTTGCAGTCCCTAGAGTGCAGAGCTACTATTGTGCAGACCGCAAAGCTCACAGATGGGGTGGTGTCTGTGTCCTTCACCTGACATCCTGAATCTGCCCACCACATTTCTGTTTGACACTTGCCATTGTGGTTTAATCCATTTCCTGGCTCTTAATTACACATCCCCCTGCTGTCCAGTCTACACCCTCATTCGGTAAGCTTGGCATTTTAGAGCTTCTTTCATGAGAATCCCAACTTCAAGCTCTATGTTGACTTTGAACTTTCAGTTTCAAGTTCTCTGTTGACTATAGATTTTCGAGCTGTAAGTGATAGACACCAAAATGCAAGTTGGCACACATGATGCTGGATGCTTTTATAAACAAATGCATACTAATTACACAGAGTACTGGGTTACATTGTGACATTTTCATATATGAATATGCTATAACTGAAAGGCACTTTTGAGTTTGGCAATCTGGACCTGGCATGGGGAACTCTCCAAAGGGGGTCTTTCTAATTCTGTCAGATACTGTGAGACCCAGCCTTGAAGTATATTCCCTTAACACATGAAAGCAGATCAGTCACTGTCATGGAAATAGATGAAGGCCACCAAGGTAAGAACGGAAAGCCTTTTGGCCAGAGCTTGCTGCTGTTAGGGAACCGGCCACCCAAGGGTTCATGAGGCTGAGGTTCCCAGGGATGCAGAGGGGTTGGCAGGGGAAGTTCCAGGGCACCCTGGGGAGACTCAGGAAGCTTGGCCTGCAACAGCTGGAGTCAGGCCTCTATGCTGTTGGCTAGAGAGCATGCCTGGCTTTTCCCCAGTTGGTCCTCAGTTTGAAGCGGGGACAAAATTAGGGGATCTGTGAGAGCTTAATCAAGTTCCAGTTAGTTGGGTACAGTTATTACAGGGATTGTGGTTTGGCTCTTGGATCTCTTGCTAAAGGCAGTAGAATGACTTCCTGCATGTCTGACCTAGGTGGGGCAGGCCGGCCTCCAGGGCTGGGGGCCGGGAGTTGTATGACAGAGTTGGGTTTTATGTGTGTTTTGGCCATGGTCTATTTATCTATGGACAGTGTGTCTCACGCTTTGCATGACAGCATGATGGGTGGGGAAAAGAAAAAGAAAGAGGAGGAGATAGAAGAAAAAAGAGAAAGAAAGGAAGAGGAGGAGAAGAATGAAAAACAGTGAGGAAGAGAAGAAAGAGAAAGAGGAGGATTGAAAGGAGAAGGAAGAGGAGAAGGAGGAAGAGGAAGAGAAGGAGACAAACAGGAGGAAAATAAAAGAAGACAGGAAGGAGGCGAAAGAAGAGGAACAGGAAGCAGAACAGGGAGGGAGGAGAACAGGAAGAAGGAGATGAAGAAGAAGCAGAGAAGAAAAAGGAGAGAGGAACAAAAGAAAGAGGAGGGAAAGGATGGAAGGGAAATAAGGGGTTGGAGTGCAGGGATGGGAAACAGGATTTTTTTAGCAGCCACACGGGAAAACTATTTTATTTGGTTTTCATTGCTTCTGCAAGCCTATTGCCAAGCCCTGGCGATGGGGTACAGATTGTAACGCAGAGTCAAACCGGTGCCCCCCGGGGTGGCAGCGCTTCTGCTCCCAAGGGCACACAGGCCGCGGGGTGGGGGAGGGCAGCTGGGGGCTGCACCACTGCTATCAGAGGAAAAACCCGGCCTGGTCGCCCTGACTCTCTGGACAGTATCCGAACTCGCACGTTGTCCAGGATTCAGCCTCAGCTCTGTCCGCACACCTGGAACGGCTTTGGCTTTGGAGCACGAGACAGGGTGCCGCGCCTGGCGTTCCCGGTAGGGAGGAAGGCCCCGCGCCCCACAGATGGAAGCGCTTCGGCTTCCAAATTTAGCAGCCTGGGATTCTTTGCACAGGGCGCGGCGCGGGGCCGGCTGCGCGCACAGACTTTCTTGTGAAAGCCTGGCTGTGGCCTGAGGCCTCTGAAGCTCCTCCACGTTTATTTTGCTGTTCTGAAGTTGGGAGGAGGGAAGGAGCCCTGTAAACAATCAAAGCCCTTGCAAAATGCTTTGGTAAATTTTAGGATTCCATTGTTAAATGTTTCCTTAGTTTTGCCACACCAAAAAAAAAAAAAAAATCATAAAAGACACTTTTGCCATACATGAACTTCAGTGTGTATGTTTGGATGTTCTCAAAAAAAAAATTTTTTTTTTTCACTCATGGAAGCATGTCTTTTCTCACTCCCTTGCTGACTTACTAATTTAAAAACCTAGCTGTTGACGAGCGCCAACAATTAAAGGACGTTGCCTGCACGCTAATAAAAATCTAAACTTACCCAACAAATTCTCCCCTAGAGGAGCTGTAAAACAGTTTCAAATTTGCAGAGCGATCGCAAATTAGAGAGAAAGAAAAATGGTTTTTTCATGGTTTGGGAGGGGGAGAGTACTGATTCCCATGACAGACTGAGAAGTAATGGCATGGAAAGCAGAGACCAGGCACATCATCAGTGCAAATCTATCAAAGTGACTCGCAAGCTTAATGTAATCTGGAGGCTGAAACATGTTTGTCTTTTTTTTTTTTCCTTTCCCCACAGGAATATATATGATTACGGAATATGGGAGACAGATGGACAAGAAAAATAAATGCTGAGATTCTGGCCTTGTCCTCCGCACTGACGGTCCCCAAGGCGCACCCTGGCCTCCGCTGCCTCCACCGGAGTGTGGATCTCAATCCCCAGTCATCCTTCTGGGGTTTCTTTGGAAAACGTTCCTCACTTCCAGTGGATTCCAGTAAGCCTTGTGGCCCCTCTGCTTGTGGAGCACGTCAGAAGTGTCTTTGGGTGCTTCTGAAACCTGTCTTCTTACAGGGTGCCAAGCTTCATGATTGTCACCCCTTTATGGTTAGCCAGAGGCCAGATAATTGCCGTTTGGGTTTTTCGCCCCATTTTTAATTTTCATTAGCACGTTTGCTGTACATGGTGGTCCCATTTGCCGTGGGGAGCTAGTACATGGGCAGAACACCCCCCAGTTCTTCTCTCACTCCTCCCTGCATCTCTGGATCCCCTTTCTTTTGCAAAAGATCTGTCTCCCCTTATCTTTCATTTTGTTCCTTGTGGGACCAATGTGTCTGATACCCTTAGGCAAGGTGGAGAGGTCACCAGTGCTGTAAGCCATCGAGACATCTTGAGGAGGCAAGAAAGGGACAGGTGGGCCCCTTGGCAAAGGACAAGGAGCGATGGCTGCAGTGTAGAGAGCAGAGACTGTTCTCCATGGACCGTGCATGGCCACAGCTGGAGCCAGGAAAAGCTCACAGGCCGAGGAGAAGCATGCAATTGCCGAGCTGGTGCATGTGTCCCCTCAGCAGGGGAAGCTGGGCAGAAGCTGGATGAGCAAGGAGAGGCACGCAGGTCATGGGGTGAGTCCTGGACATGGGCCTCTGAATGATGGGGATCACTGGAGGGTTTTATCTGAGCAGGTGAGAAACTCAGGGTACAGGGAAATGTAGGTCGCGTTCGCTTGGTGCATTTCATTTCCCATGGCAAGCAGCAGACCATGAGCAAGGGTTGTAGTCGGGTGGTCCTGTGACCAGAAGGCTTGGGGAACCCAGGGGACCTGGAAGACGTACCCTGGGGAGTGTGCAGTCTTGTCTGAGAGACCTCGTGTCTAGGAGGCTGACAAATTATGTGGAGAGAGAGAGTGAGAGAGAGAGAGAGAGAGAGAGCGCAAGGGTGAGGGCGAGGGCGAGAGCACACTATGGAAGAGAAGCAGGGTCCATGGAGAAGGTTCCCCAGGAGCAGACAAAATCTGACTAAATGTAGTAGGGTGCAGAGACGTGGGGGTAAAGGTAAGTTTGTCAAAATAGAAATTTCCATTTAGAATATTTTTGGGGGCTACTGGGTATTGAATTCAAGACCTTCATGCTGAGCTACAGCCCAAACCACTTATACTTTTCATTTTTGAGACAGGGTCTTGCTAAATTGCCCAAGTGAGACTGAAACTTACCTTCTTCCCTCAGTCGCCCAGATTCTGGGATTTCAGACACTCACCTGGCTGTTTTGAATGCCACACTGAGAAAAAGTGATGACCTTCCTCAGTCACTGAATGCTTGAGTTCATTATTTCTTGTATTTATCCCTTCTTTATTGCATGCCCACTATCTTGCCTGAAGCACATCAGTAGGTAGACCAGTTATTCTAAAGAAACATGAATTATGGGTGTTACGGTTTGTGTCTAGATGTCCCCCCAACAGTCCTAGGTGGGTTTTTTTCAGAGGTGGCTGAACCTAGAGTGTGTGATGCTGGGACCAAGGGTGAGTGCTAATTAAATCAGTCCACCGATTGGTTTGGCACTGCCCTAATCCTGGTAGTCTGAATAGAGTATAAAATGGGCAAAAAAAGCTGCTAAGGTCCTGGATTGCTTTGCTACCTTCCACCCACCTTGAGTAGCTTCTCCACTGTGATGTCTGTCTGCCTGTCTGTGATGCCTTCCCTGCCTTGCAACCAGCCAATTATGGACTGAAACCTCTACAAACCTTGAGCCAAGTAACCCTTTCTTTCTTTAACTTTGGGTGCCATGTATTTTGTTTCAGCAATGAAAAAATATAATTAAGGGAATGGGCAGGAAGAGAATGTATAAATAACATATAAAATGTCTTCAGAATTGTAACTTCTTTCACCTGTGGCAAAGAAAAATGAAGAGAAATGAATGTTCACTATACACGTATATGCCAAGATTCATGACCGTAATACAGACATTTCTCCTTTAATGATAAAGTTCTGTTCCTGCGACTAGGTCATTAAATGAACTGCTCACTAAATGAGGAGTTGTAAATAGTATGTACATTATAATATTTGGAACAAAGAAATGAGCAAAAAAAAAAAAAAGAAAAAAGAAAAAAGAAAACTCCAACTTGATGACTTTGCTTTTATTTGTATAACTCTTACATGCAGTACTGCAATGTATAACTGAACATAAAACTACAACACTTTGCTGTATATATAATCAGCAGAAATACAATACTGTATAAACAAAATACGCTGTACAAAAAAAGGCACTGGGTCTCTACCAACAAGATATCCAGAGCTGTACAGATAAAAGATGGGTTGTAAGCCTGAACAATCCACCTCAGTTGTATATCTGAATAATCATTAAATAAGGGGGTCATTAAAGGAGGAATATCTGTAGGTACAATATTAATACATATATATAAGTATGCAAAAGCATAGTTATATGTACATGTATTTCACTTACTATTCATAATGATGCTAAGATATAGATACTATTATTCTGACATTTATTTTGGAAGAAATAAAATTAAGATAGCATGGCAGGTTTCTCTAGAAATCATCAAAGCAAAGATGAAAGTTCATCAGAGTCTCTGGAAGTATGATCACTGTGTTCAACATACTGTGGGCCAAGGAGAAGCAGGTAAAACAGCACAGGAGTATGGACGCACCCTGACTTGTGATGGGGCAAAACTAAGTGCTAACCCAGGAATACAGGAAATAAAGTGTTTACCAAAATGCTATGCGGAAAATGCTTAAGTTGCTGTGGAAGATATTAAAGGAAATCTAATGATATGATGGCCCATGTTTATAGGGGAAGTATTGAAGATTTACATGGCTACATTAGTCTACAAACCCAAAACATTTCCAAGTGAGCAGTCAGAATTAGACTTGTGCTCTAGAATACATTTCAAGTAGAAAAACTTCAGGAAAACACCAAAAGTGTATGAAAAAGATCACCAGAGGGGGGTTGACCTGACAGATACCAAGTTTGTTTTGAAATTACAGTAAGATTAAATGATTGATATACAAACATCAATATCAGAATATTAAAGTAATTCTTCCATAATTTATAAAAATTGTGATTTGCACAAATATGAACCCAAAGTTCACACAAGAGAAGTTGGGAAAGTCTTGCAAACATCTGAAAGCTTCTCAGTCCTTCTTCATTAGAGGCATGGATCTGGCAGCATCGCTGAAATCGCTCTCCATACAGATCTCCTCGGTAAAAGCACAGCAAATTGAAAACACCAAATGCTGCTGATGGTGTGGGCAGATACCTCACTGGGTCAAGGGTCCAGGAACTGGGCCCACTTCTGGGAGCAGTCTAGAAACAGCTGGTAAAATTGAAAGGTGTACAGCCTAAGCCAAGAACTTCCACAAGTGGATGTGGCCCTATCCTCTGTTAAATCTCACACTCACAGCAATGCCGATGTTAAATACAACATCACAACTTGGAAACAATCCCAGTGTTTATCCATAGAAAATGGTTATATGTCCCATTAGCAAGAAAATAGCAGGTTCCTTGAATCCTAAGGGAATTCCCATCATAGGCCAGTTGCCTTTTTGTGGCCCAGACCATGTGGTTTATTAGAAAGAGTGCCTTTTGGGACAGTGAGCAGGGAGATCAGAGGTGGTGCCAGGGTCCTGGCTGGAGGTAGCTTCTCTTAGGTCTACTCCATGCGCTGCAAGATGTGAACGCTGGAAAACAGGTGGGGGTTGTGTTAGGGATGGCGAGGGGAGAAAGCTACAGACTCAGTTTAGACTCATTGTTCTGAGCAATCCTGGGCTTCTTGGGGAAACTCCCAATGAACACTTGGATAGGTGCCTTGGAAATTCTGCAGATTGGCCCAAGACAGAGGTTTAGCACAGGAATAAAGTCATATAGAGTGGGGAGGGGGTCTTGTGATAGGTTATTGATAGTCATCAGTATGGAAAAAATTGTGGGTGTGTTAACCTTTACGCGTGTGTCTGAGAGGAAAGCCTTGAGATTCTTGACAGGTCTTTCCATTTTGCACTTTTGGGCACAAACTACAAAGACTTGATTTCTTCCCCGTCTCTTCCCCCGGGCTTTGTGGACGCCCAGCCGTGGGAGGGCTCAGGGCTGCCCTGTGCCCGGATCTTACAAAATGCAAACAGCAGGCCTGTCAGAGTGGATTTCAGAAGTGTGCTTTCAAGTTTCACTCCTTCCCTGGCTCACATACCCCTCACACCCAACTCCAGAGAAAGGAGTTTAGTGGTTTCAGAGATTGAGAAAAATAAAACGTGCAGGGGAAATGAATTGATTAGGAATAAATTTGAGTTCAGTTTTTGAGTTCTAATCAGGTTCATTAATTCTGGGATATAAAACAGTATGCTATCATCTCTCCACAAAAGATCAGTGAAGATTCAAATTTTAGAGTGTTAATGTATAAGTGAAACTCAAAGGAGTTTAGTTAGTCAGTTCTGCATGAGCAGGTTCACACTGGGGAAGGCACCAACATTAGGGACATCTCCAAAGTGTCAGCTCCAGACCTCATCCATCGAGTGTCTTGAAAACTTTCCTGTCCAAGCACGTCATCTATGAAAATTATCACCCGGCATATAATCAGTCTTCAAATTATGAGCCAGTTGTTGGAAAGGGTCATTGACATCACTTTTTCAGGTTTCATGTATAAATTTTCTAGAAAAACATGTAATGGGTAATAGTTGAATGCTGACAGAAGTCTAGCTTAATACTTCATCTATTTTGAGACAGACAAGAAAAAGTGTTTGTAGAGGTACAAAAGAAGCCAATTTCAAAGCTCCCCTTGTTGGATGTGGAGTAATCAGAACAGGAAGATGTGGCTGGAGGGACCCCAGCTTTCATCTACTCCACCCTGAGCTGTTCCTGCGGTGGCATGGGAGGGGGCAGGATCGGATGAGGCAAACTGGGAGGACCCGGGGAGAGAAAAGAACCCAGGCCTGGGGCCCAGGGCTCTGGCTTCCAAATTGGCATCCACCGCTACATTTGACCCAGTGCCCAGGAGTGAGTAACTTTGAATTCATCATTCGTCAACATGCTTTGCAGGATCAAGTGTTCAAATTGTATACATGAAAAGATTCAGAGCCTAATATGTCCCTGTCCTTTTTCTTTTTTTTTCCCCCCTGGGGAACTGTGATGCACCTCTCATGGGGACTGAAATTCACCTCAATTGTGGGTTGAGTCACATCATGGATATCCAGGTCTAGTTCTTTTTGTGATTACTTAGGTGGTTTTCCTTAATACTGCCGCTCACTTTCTCCACGCTCTGTCTGTTTTGAGAACTTTAGCATTTCACACAGGCAAGGCAATCAGCCAGTGATGCTAGCTTGTTGGATTCCCTGGGCTTCCAGAAGGCAGCCCTCAAATGCCAGCATCTCATCCCAGTTATTTTATTTGCCCACAGACACAAACCTGAAACAAACCCCAGGACTAGCCCTTTCCTCCCTTCATCTCAGGAGTCAGGCTAAGGAGACAAATGTCCTCAGTGAAGTGCTTTTAACTAGTCAATTTCTTTTAATGCTTTTCTGAAGTATAATAGATATGCAAAAGATGCACAAAATCAAAGCACACTTGTGGATAAATTTGAACACAGGCATACTGCCACGGTAGCAGTAGTCCATTCACCATACCAGATTTTCCTGTGTTCTTTTATGTTTCTCAATCAATTTATTGTGATAAGAACATGTCACATGAAACCCTCCCTCTTACGTGCACAACACTGCAGTATTAACTGCACACAGCAGACCTCTGGAAAGTGCATACTGGGTGCAATTGTACATGATACCCCACTGAGCTACCCAGGGAAGCATTGGTTCTGCTTCTGGGTGTAAATCCAAGAGAAATGAAATGAAGATCTTGATCTCTGCACTGTGCGTTCATTGCAGTATTCACGGTAGCCAAGATGTGGTGACAACCCAAGTGTTCTTCAACAGACAAATGGATTGAAACCTGTGTAATATGATTCAGCCTTGAAAGTAGAAGGAAAACCTGACAAGGGTGTTCACATGGATGAACCTAAAAGACATTATGCTGAGCTATTCAGATTTAAGGTTTTTTTGGTCTTTTTTGGTTTGTTTGTTGTTTGTTGTTATTGTTTTCAAAACAGAGTCATTCTGTGTTTCCCAGGCTGGTTTCAAACTTGGGGACTCAAGTGGTCCTCTTGCCTCAGCCTCCAGAATGGCTAAGACTACAGGCACACACCACCAGATCCTACTTAAGCTGTTCAAACGTCATTCCACTAAAATACCATCATGAGGTAAAAGTGTATCTTAGTTACTTTTCACTTGTTGCTGAGACAAAATACCTGACACTCAAAATTAGGGAGGGAAAGGTTTATTTCTTACAGTTCTTGGACGTTTCAGTCCATGCTTAGTTGGCTCCAAGGCAGAATGGTGTAGCGGGACAGACATTCATAGTGGCCACCAAACAGCAGGGCATGTGAACCCGGCAAGAGAGAAAGAGAGAGCACACCTTCCTCTCATCCTTACCCTGTATGTTGGCTCCACCCCTGGGCAGGTGCAGCACTCACATTGCCAATCCCAGTGCTAGATAACAAACCAATCACAAATGTCAGACTCAGCCCCATTCAAATTACATGGGGCCTTGGGGGGACACAGAATCAAACCAATACAGAGAGTCAAGAAGGAAAGAGGCAGCGTGCAGCCTCATCCTGTCCCATGGATGGGGCTGCACCCTGCCAGATCACCCATCTGACCTTCAACTCCCCACTCCTGAACCAGATCTGATGACGGGGCTAATCATGGAGCAGACCTCAGGCTTCCACAGAGCAACACAGGTGGATGGCCCAGTAGGGCCTGTATAGTGTAACACGCATGTAACTCATTGACCTGTGTATCTACTTACCTGCACTGTGTGCTCCTCAGTAGGTTCTATCATTGATGTTATCTCTGATTTTGCCTCATGTTTTAGCAGCAATGAATTCAGATCAAGTGTGCACTACCATAGAGATATCCAGGTGCATAGCTCGACCATCCTTATTCTCGAGGAAATTAAAAAAACAAAAACTCTAATAGCTACTGCTTGACTTGCTAGGTGACAGGCCTTCTGCTAAGTGAGTCTTTAATACTACAGGTCCATATTTTTATTTCTGTTGCCAAAGGTGAGTGTCTTGGTTAAGGCTGCTAGATGTACAGGTATATAAAATACTCAATCAAACTTGAAATTCAGATGAACAACAGATGATGTTTTATAGAAGAATATCCCATGGGGACATACACTAAAACATTACTCATTATGTGAGGTCTGCCTGTGTAATATTTTGTCTGGCAACCTTGAACTCAGGTTTGGAAGTGGAGTTATCCACTCTGAAAATAACCAGTGCATTTCAGTGAAAAATTGGAATCTGTGTATGTCTAATTCTACAGCTCATGATTAGAATCTCTCCATCCTATTCACTCTAAAAATGAAGTAAGTCCACACTTATCTGGCACATAGGTAGATAAAAAAGGCCTGGTATTCACAGCATATTTGGTTTTTTTTTTTTTTTGTTGTTGTTGTTGCATCTTAATGATCTTAAGAAACTCCATTTTCAGTCTTTTCTTCCTGAAGTTGAATATCACCTAAGGGACTTTATTCCATTTTCTTTTTCTCCACGTTGTATATGAGGTCAGTATTTTTTCCACTCAAAGTTAATTCCAGATGTCCTTTTCTTTTCTCTCAAACTATGAAATAACATTATTTTTTTCCATTGTCCTTTGATGATTACATCAAAACCAGGAGATTTTTTTTTTCAAAAAGAAAGATTCAATACCAGGGTTGCATTGGCCTCAGTGGTGCCAGAATATGTGTGCTGGAAATGTTTGTCCTGGGTGGGGGGGTTGTGAGGCCCCTGGGGTGAATCTGTGAGCTCAGCTTCCTCCTTGTCCAATCCAGTAAAGTCAACGTGTCCAGCTCGCTGGAAAGTGATTGGTCTTCTCTTTCAGGTGAAATAAAAGCAACAACAGCAAAAATCAGCCTTCCTCTCCATTTTAAAATAATTTTAGTGTATTTCTATTGACCTAGATGAAGTCTTTTTAAGACGTTTTCTTTTTTTCAATCATTTTTCCTCCCTTAGTCCGACATGGACTTCAGATGCCTCTTCTCACTTCGCTTTATTGAGGATTGAAGCGAGGTGAGCCTGGTGTGTTAAGCACAGCCCTGTCCTTTAGCTCTCTCGTGTCCTTTAGCATTTTTAGGAAAATCAGCTCTTGACATTTTGTGTGCCTCATGGCCAGTATCCTTGCCTGTTTTTAGGTTATGTTATATTTCAAGATGAATTGATGTATTTCTTCATGGATTTTGTTTATTTGCCTTTCCTTTGTCTCTTCTCTAAGAAATGATTTTTGAGTTTCTGTTTTCTACAAGGTACTAATTTGATTATAGGTTAAGCTACACCGACAAAGGGAAGCGGTTATTTATCAGACACTACTAAAACCACAGTCCTGGTGATGCCTTCTGTAAGTATTTAATCTATTCCTCCCAGTAGCCTGTACTGTCATCCCTTTTCAAAGCTGCTAGAACTGAGGTCGTGGCTCGCAGGTCACATCTATCAGAGCCAGAATGAGAAGCTGAACTCAAAGTCCCACTGTGCCTGCAAACTGGATGAACAACAGGTGGGCACACAGTGGTACTCCAAAAAGGAGGGGAAAAAACACCAAACATGCAAAGAGAAATAATTGTTGTAATTCCTTTTTATGTTTCTATCAAAATGCCCACTGAGCAGTCCAAGAGGGAGGAGGTAGAGAAGCACTTGCGTCGCCCGCCCTTGGCTCCCAGGTTTCCTACAAGTCCAACCAGTGGGACCACAAGTGGGACCTGGTCCACCAAACCAGTGTGCCCAGGGTGTTTCGCTCACATAACCTCTTCTGCACACCTTCCAATTCTCTCCATTCACCTGGAAGCACCTCTTGGATTTTACCCCAGGTTAGTTTCACATGCAGATTCCATTACCCCCACCCAACAAGGTTACACTGCTTTTCTTGGCAAGATCTTTCCTGAACTCCCTTCTCACTGGAACTAAAGCAATAGCAAAGCATCATAAATGTAGATGAGAGACCAGTCGCAGTGGTACCCAGACTCAGGCCAGAGGGTGAAGGAGGGTGGAGGTGATTTTGGATCCAGGCCTGCCCCTTCTGGCTTCTGCATCACTCTCTTGGTCAGAACCCGACACCTGGCCAGCACTCCTGTCTTTGCTAGCTTCATCATTTCACAGCCCCCCGGGACCCCCTCTGGCTTCTCCCCTGGGTGGCTCTTGGTGCAGTGTGTCATTCTCAAGGATCACCATTGATAAGGGAATTAATAACCAGTCACAGTGGCACCATACTTTAGAAAGGGTGCCAATTATCAGATAAAATCCTCTGAAATATTTTTTTGTCTCCCCTATTTTATCCTCATACCATCCTTTTCCAATATTTTACTGCACTGTTGTATTTTTATGTTTAAGTATATGACGTGATCCCTATTTTTTGTGCAAGGAAACTGCAGCAGAATGGGCCAGAAGTCCAGACTGTCTGATTTAAGACCCTTGTTTCCTAACTACAATATACGGTATGGTGGCTCCTCTTCTTTAAATGGCAAGAGTTTCCTTCTCATAAATGTACGAACAAATGTGAGACTCTTTTTTCTAATTTGTAAAATTCAGATAAGAGCACAGATACTACTGAGGTGCTTTGAGGTGAAAGTGAAAAATGTACATTAAATTGCTGCTGTAATCATGATGACGGATGGAGCTTTGCATCTATGAATCATGAAATTTTGGATTTCTCTTCATTCACACATTACTCATGTGCATTTATGAAAATGAAACAATGATTTCATCCCGCTCAATCACTGTTGGGTTTGATGGGATAGTAGATAAAATGAAAAAAAAAGGATTGAAGTGTAGGAAGTCTGCACTTCCGCTTTAAGGACACTCATTTGTTCTGTTTCTTTCTGGGCACGATCTTCAGTTGCTCAGATCATCAATCATTGTCTCTACTTGGCTCTTAGCATAGCTGGAGGATGGGCAGAAGAGTGAGAATGTATACATAATGTATTTCCTTTCACCTGGGCCTCTCTGACTTCAAAAGACCCTTCCTACGTGCTGGGTAGAATGGGGAAATAGCACACTATGGCGTTTTTGACTTGTTCCTGGCACCAAAACTCTACTTGGAAAAAGTGGACATTTATGAAGAGGTTTCAGTATATTCCAACATCATTTAAAATATTAACATTCCAGACTGAATCTAAGGACAAATATGCATGGAGGGTTATTAAGTGCTAACACACATCTTTCAGTTTACCTTTCTTAGTTCCAAATACATTCAACTGAAAACGTGATTGCAGTATTATTATAGGGTAAGCATATGGAGTGAGCTACCTTGGATTGAGGGAGTGTTCAGCAGGAGATGTCTTTGAGCAGAGTCTGAGTCATGAATATTTAAGATGTTCTTCTGCAGATCTATCTTGTATTAGATGCACAGACTGAGTTGCTTCAAAAAGGCACCTGTACTGTGGTGTCACGCAGCCAAAACAAGTGAAAGGGAAACTCAGGCTTTACCCCTGCTGGCCATCTTCAAGCCACGGCTTTCAACCATTGTCTTCTCTTTACGTTCTCCACATACTTCCTCATGATTATTCTGGTTGACACTCTCCGATCTCTCTCATTGTGGTGGTGAGCATCATTGAGTCTTAGCATTGAGACAGTGAGTTCTATCACCTCTCTATTTCTATTATCACCCACTCTGGTAGAATGAGTTCTTCCTATTACAAAGTCTCTTGTGGGCAATGCTCCCATCTTCACGTGGATACCTCTCCACTAGATGACCTGACCAAAAGCAAGTGTGGGCTGATCTTGGGAGTTCATGATTCCAACATGAGCTGCATAACTAATTCCTGTGCTTTCCCTCATGAGGAAGAGCTGCCCCTCTGAGGCAGGCAGCAGGCAGGCTGGAAAGACTGGGAAACCAATGACCTACCCTGACCAGGTGAGTAATGTTAGTAACTTATTTAACACTCTGTGACCCGGGAACTGCTATTTATTCTATCTATGACTTTAGTTTGTACAAAGATTCGATAAGATTGTTCATATTTGGTGACAGTTATAATAGATGCTCAGAAAATTTCAACATATCTTCCTTCTTTGGAGAGTAGTTTTTTGTAGCATGCTTTTGGCATTTCACATGCAGGGCATCGCTGTGAATTATTTTGGCTGCACATTTTTTAAGAAGGGGAATTGGGCTTTATATTTTCAGCAATCCAACAATTGCTGAAAGGAATAGAAAGGGTATTATGTTTTTCTGACGTCAGTGGAAGTGTGCTTTATCTGTGACTGTTTCCATCTCCTTTAAAATTTTTCATCACAGGGCCGCAGACTCATTACCATGTTCCAGTTTGACCAACTCGCCAGGCCCTGCTTGGCCTGTGATCCGATTTCCTCTCCAGCTTCGTTCTCATCCTGACCCTTTCTTCCTTGCCACTGTACCAAAGTCAGGTGGATGCATAGTAATAATTCTCCCTCTTGGTTTGGCTTTGCCATCTGCCATGGCCTCTGGCTATACTACCCTTCCCTGCTTAATACTGCTGAGTGACTCCTACTCACTCTTCCAGATGCAGTTAGACCACTATTCTTGGGACTCCCTAAGCCTTGCAGGTTGAATCAGATATTCCCTGTCACTACAGGTTTGTAGGCCCTGTGAATTCCACATGCATATTATTCATGTCTTAATTAGTAAAAGCCTTCCTTAAATAAGATTTGGAAGGAGCAGAGAGAGTAGTTGACAGATCGATATAAGAGGCTGGAAGGATATTAAATACCCAAAGTGGCAAGTACTGTGGATTTTCTATCAATGGGTAAAGAGAATGTGAAACACATTCACTTATGCACTGGAATATTATTCAGCCTTAAACATAAGGGAATTCTTCCATTCATGACAATGTGGATGACCCTGGAAGATATTGTTCTAACTGCAAAAAGCCAGGTGCAGACGGAATGATTCCTCATATGCATCGAATCTAAAAGTGAAGTCAGAGATGCTGGGAGAGGAGTGGGAAAAAGGGACAGGGTTTGGGGAAGGAAAGAGGGAAGATGTTGAAAGAGATATACAAAATTTCAATTATAAGATGATTACATTCTGGAGATCTATCTATTGGGCAGCATGGCAATGATAGTTCACACAACTGTAAATGTGGAATGTGCTGAGACAGTACATGCTACGTGTTCTCACTGCACACACGGACACAAAGGCAGTTCCTTGAGGAGGTGTATGTATCCACCCTCCAGATTGCGGGATCATCTCATAAAGTTTAGTTACATCAAGTCACCAAGTTATGCAGCTTAACTGTATGCTATTGTTATTTGTTAATCACATTTCAGAATGGATGAAAAACAAGCTGAAGAAGAGGAAACATGGGCTGGAACATTCTTAGAAGGACTGAAGCATGTTGGCATGATACCAGGAAGGCCTGGTGGAAGATATACTTGAGAAATACAGAGAAGAAAAGTGATAAATGGAGTAGAACTGTCTTTGGAAAGACAGGAAGGGTGTAAACAAACTCAGGCAAAGAGATTGGGCTTAGGCTTTAAAGGCCTACATCTCTCTCTACTGTGATACAAGGGATGGGAAAGTAGATGTTAAAGCTTTGCAATTTCCTTGAGAAAAGTTCGAGTTTCTAATGTATTCTCTCTGAAGCAAGAGAGAGCTGTGTCCCAAAGACAAAGACAAAGACAGATGTAGAGCTTTGAAAAAACTAAAGATGATTTTAAAGAATTTTGAAGATGAATAGACACAGTTCCACTAAACACACGTGTTCACCTTTGCACACACACTGTGCACACACATAGAATTGCTTTTTCACATCAAGAGCTTGAGAAAGGCCCAGAACCACACCCGAGAATGGGTATCAGTCTTTGCTTTCACCTGCCCCTTGGAGCTTCGCCTTTCTGTCAGATGCAGATTCCCTCTCTCCACTCTCTCACTTTGTCTTTCTGTGGCAGCCACATTCTTCCCTTTTTGAGGACCTCTCAGGGTATAAATAAGGAGCATGGGAATGGTTGGGGATGAAGAAACCAATGTGGACAAATCCTGACAGGTCACCAGAGAGCTGTGCTCCAGAGGGCCATGGATCTGGGCCCAACAAAGAGGAGATAGAGAAAGAGATGTCCCAAAGAGAGATCTTTTGCATCCTATTTTTCTCCCAGGATGGCTTCGTGCTCCTCTGTAGTAGAAATGCTCCTCATTCCCATAATTCCCAGCCTCAGACCCTCTCCAGACTCATCCCCTTCAGTCAGTAGGTGCCAATCTGTTGCCTGTTCCTCTCCCCTCTTTGACCCACTGTTGAACAAACGCAGCCTTTGGAACATAATTCTGCACCCTGCTGAAGCCATCTCTCCAGAATATCACTGCCACAGCTATGGGTAAGGCCGAGCTGAGTTTCATCTCACCCTGGAAAGGAAAGTCCACTTCCATGCAGTCGACAGGCAGGGTAAGACTGGGATATTTATTGAGACATTGAAGTAGGGTCACCTCTTCATTGAAGTCTCCCATCCTTGCTGGGATGTTGGTCTCTCCCAAATCCTCATCTTCTCTGTGGAAGGTGATGACACCTGTCCCTCTTACATGCCCTCTCACATTGTTCATTTCCTTTTATCACCCTAGGGTACAGCACTGGGGAGAATCGAGAACTCTCTCTCACTGGAGGGTAAGGTGCCAGTCAACAGACTGGGAGCCATACACATCCCTAACGCCTAGCCTGTGACAAAGGAGACCAGCATCACTCCAGGCCTTGAAATGTACAGTCAGCCGTGAAAGTAGCTCAAGGGGATGCTCCTGTGATATGAGTTCTACCATGATGCACTGTGATGCACCTGTGATATAGGTTCCACTGTGGTGTATGGAGGTTGTAGACTACACAGTGTGCAAGAGAGTGGGAGCAAACTGCAGCATGTGGGGTCTCTAGGATACTGATGAGAGAGAGAGAGAGAGAGAGAGAGAGAGAGAGAGAGAGCACCTGTCTTAGCTGTCTTAGTCACTTTCTCGTTGTTAAGACACAATACCCAACACCTGCAACATCAATGAAGAGAGGTTCATTTTGGCTCATGGTTGTAGTGGTCTCAGTCCATAGTCAGCTGCCTCCAGGGCAGAAGCTGCATGGTTGAAAGGCCTGTTGTGGAGGAAAGCTGCTTACCTCATGGCGACTGGGAAGCAGAGAGTACAGGGAAGAGCTGGAAGGGAGGTACATCTTACCAGGTCACACCTCAGGGACCACCTCTTCTGATCAAACTCCACTTCCTGACAGCAAGTCAGCCATAAACCCAGTACTCCAGAATTATAAGACTATATGGGACATGCTGAGACTTTAAGTTCTTAACCATTGGCAGGAAAACAATAAACACAAAAAAAAATTTTTTAAATGGTTCTTTTAAAATGTTTTTCCTCCTTGGAACTTAAGCAATCCAATGCCAACTATTCCACATGATTATCAATTACCAATACAACACTTTTTTTTTTTTTTTGTGACACCAGAGATTGAACTCAGAACCTTGTGCCTACCAGGCAGGTGCTTAAGCCACTGAGTCAAACTCCCAGCCCTAGTTTTTTGAGACAGGGTTGCAATATGTAGCTCAGGCCGGCCTTGCTCACGTTGTAGCCCAAGTGAGCCTCAAACTCACAATGTTCCTCCTACTTCAACCTCCTGAGTGCTGGAATTAAAAAGTGTACACCACCATGCCTGGCTCCAATACAACACTCTTGACAGAGGCAAATGTGTGTCCAAGGAGCAGAATCATGGTGGGTCAGCGAAGCAGTCTCAGGATTTAATGCCCAGTCTTGCAACAATCATAATCTTCACAATAACCCTGCTAGCTCTCACTGCAATCATGCTAGCTACTAACGACAGTCATTCAAACTACTAACTCAGGGATGGCTACCATGTTAGGTACCAATGTAACAAAGGCAGGTGAAGTCCCAGCTGTAAGAAGGAAGATGAAGACATGGCTGTGGCATGTGACAAGTGCTGTGGGGTCACAGGTACCAGTTCCCTCTCATGTGGGGACCATCCTGGGGGGTGTGAACATGGTCACGCCCTGGGGCTGAGCAGCTGCCAGCCAGGTCTAGGCACCGGACCCCCAGTGGCTAACTAACCTCAGGACACACACTGAGAGTGGCTTCATGGACCAACAGATGGGAGTAAGGGAGAAAGGCCGGGGTACTCAGGTTGATGGCTCTGCGTGGTTGGGAAAGTAGTTCCACTCCACTCGGGAACACATGGAGACATCACGTCTAGGAGTTTGATATTTATCGACTGGACTGGAATTTCTCAGTTTCTCGCTGTGACCCAGTGGTGGATCCTGGAAATCCCTGGCCATCCCTGACATTTAAGGGGCAAGAGCTTGCGGGAGAATACGATTGGCTGGAATGGCGAGTAACAGATTGCTTTGGAAGCCTGGAGCCAGGAACACTGTTTTGAGAGGTATTTTTTTTTAATGTTTTTTTCAGTTTCTGTGTCTGAGAAGGAAGTTCCCAGAGGTGGTGATAAAGGACATTGTGAGAGGAGACCCTGAAAGCCACCAGGAGAGTTCTCGATGGGACAGAAAGGGCGCTGCAGAGTGCACTGGGGAAGCTCTTTCCGACTGCCTTATAGGAATAGCTGTCCTGGAAGACGGTTTAGTGCATGGTCAACTGAAAAGGGCGTGAGAGCTCACTGGAACCTTTGTGTGGATCCGGTGAAGAGGGGCTGCCAGCTTGGCTGTTCCTGCACAGTGAGCCGGGCCTGCTGTGACTCTACGCATGCACAGAGGTGCTCTCTGATCCCCCCACCCCTCACCCCAAAAGGGTTTACTGTGGTCAAAATCCATTGAAACAGCTTTGGACCTGAGGTGGTCACAGGAGTCAGCTTAAACTATCTTCCCCAAAGGACAGCTGGGATCGCTCTGTCCTGCCCTGTCTACCTCATGCTATTTACTGCTGTCTTTGAGACAGACTTACATAGCAGGCCAGGGTGTAGAAGAGCACAGTGGTAAAATTCCTCTGTGTGATGATTCCCCTTGCCTGGAACGTTTTTGTGCCACTTCTCGACGTGAGGGTTATGTGGGAGCCACAGCGGAGTCATGGTGCAGAGGAGAGATGCTCTGGCCATTGGAGACTGTGTCACGGG
The DNA here is from genome assembly GCA_004363535.1 of Dasyprocta punctata. Lineage (NCBI taxonomy): Eukaryota > Metazoa > Chordata > Mammalia > Rodentia > Dasyproctidae > Dasyprocta > Dasyprocta punctata. Next base: position 7,889 of record RJWM01017333.1, on the reverse strand, counting down.
CATGGCGGTCACTGAGATGGTGCTTGCTAACACCCGCCACATGCCTGGAACCTTCCAGCCAGGAACAAGGGAGGCAGACACCTTTTGTAAATTTATAATCTATGGAATATTTTTCATGTGATAGTAAAGGCTTTCTTGGGCAATGCTACGGTTTATACATTGTGTCACCTTGAGAAGTCTAGCAGCTTAATTAAGTAAGGCAGCAGCTCTACATCCTGGGGTGTAGAGCATAAGCAGTTACCTGGCCATTGTGTCAATTTGAGAAGGTCAAAAGTTTAGCTGAGAGACTCAGCAGGGAGCCAGGGGTCTTACTTGGTAAACATCCTCATCCTGTGCAAAGGAAGGCAAGGATGTTTGTGAATGCTACACCCACCGGGTGGGGGGGGGTCCTGTGTACTATATAAAGGAGGAGAAGAGGCTTGCTTGGCCCCCTCTTTTTACTCGGGCTGCTTTTGCTTGGCTGCTGCCTTAAAGTGTTGTTCCTGTGCCATGCCACACTGCCTTGGAGCCAGCTAATTGTGGACTGAAACTTCCAAAAACTATAAGCTAAATAAACCTTTCCTTCCCTTATTCTGGGTGTCAGGTGTTTTGTCTCAGCAATGAGGGAAAAGTAACCAAGACAGGCAAGAAAGGAAATCAGGCTTAAGGTGTGGGGAGGAATCGGTGACTGCTATTCAGGGTGGTCAGTGATGCCTGCATCTAAGCTGACTAGGCATTTTGGAGCACTGTGGCTCCGGACAAGACAAAAGCAGGTGTTGAGGCCCTGGGGCAGGGAGCTGATGAGGAGAGGCTGGTGAATCTGCAGGGGAGAAGCGGGTATTGGATGAGATGAAGTTGTTGGGGAAACCAGAGAGAGCTGTAGTGGCCGCAGGAAAGCTGGCTGCCTCAGTTTCCTACTTTGCTGCCCTACTTTCATTCATTCTTTGTCATATGACATCGGTACAGTTCATCTGAACACAGTAGGTTTTTTGGGGCTCATTTAGGTGGATTTTAGCTTTTCAGGTCCTGGTTTGGGTGTGAAAAACACCAAAGCTTTCTCTAATTGGAAAAAAAAAAAGTCTCACAGACATAAATTTTCCACGTAAATTCACAAAGGGAGACCTGACATTTAATCCTTAAAACCACAATAATCTAACACAGTTTTATTCACTTCTTCCATGGAAACCATACAAAATTGTATACAAATATCCCTAGTCCAAATAAAAGTTCTTTGTAACAAACTCCACTTTGGGAATTTGGGATGAAGCAAGCAATATTTACAAGAAAAAGATAAGAAGACGGCGGGTAGCTGGCTGAAGTAAAACCTCCTCGGGAATGTTTTGTTTTTCCCGTGGTCTGTGGGTCTGGGATGTGGTTCAGCTCTTTTGGGAAACATTTCCTTAAAATGATATGTGATAGAGGAAGGGGGATTGCAGAAAGCCATAGATATTAACACAAAATCACCTTGACCTCGAGTTAACCAGGAATGAGCAAAACAAAATAAAATGAAAACTTGGGTAGAAAGGAGTCTTTGGCAGAACCCACCACCACCAGCTTCGAAAATATCTAGAAGTGGGCTGTGTTGGAGTGGGTACTGGTATGAACCAACGATTCTCCATGGGTCACAGGGTGGACACATTAATCCCCCTGCTCTTTCTCCTGGGGGACAATTTTTATTGTAGTCCTGGTGGGCACCCACAAGAGAGTGTGGCAAGAGTAGTGAGTGCCCAGGACTGCTTGTGTGTTGTTAAGAACCAGAATCTCCAAAAATCATCAAAAACACAGTATTACACGAGCATTGATTCCAGTTCTGTGTGTAGGCCACATCGCGTACTCAACAAATGCCAGCTGACAGAGAATTCCTGCAGGGCCTGTGGCGGACAGGCTGGAGCTGTGGTTCTCTCTGGTGCCCAGGGGGAGAAAAGAGGGTTCGCGGGTTCAAGAATAGAAACATATGTGTCCTAACCATCTTTCGGAGAGAGCTAGGCCAGCAGAGGCAGTGTGTCCTGGGTCTGGGGCACCTCACCACATTTTACTGAGATTTTTATGAGCTAAGTGGTGAATGTCATTAAACTCTGTCCATAAAATAATCACCAAACTGCAAGAAGCAATGGTAGTGTTGTGGATTGCGTCTACATCCAGGGGATGAGGAGAATCTGGGTGACTACGCTGTGAAGTGTTTATTTATGTCATTATGTAGCTGTTTAACGAGTACTCAGTGACAGAAGTGGTGCCAGGTTAGTGATGAATAAGTCTTCTGTGACCAGATGGGTGTGGAGACTGAAATGCCCTGTGCCTGACAAGAGCATGTCCACCTCGAACAAGTGCGCTCACTCTTAGCTCAGGCTCTCCAGGGCTGGGTGTGCTTGCCTTCTCTCTCTCCTTCTCTCTCTCCTTCTCTCTCTCCTTCTATCCCTTTCTTTCTTTCTTTCTTTCTTTCTTTCTTTCTTTCTTTCTTTCTTTCTTTCTTTCTTTCTTTCTGTCTCTTTCTTTGTCTTTCTGTCTACCTTCCTTCCTTCTTCCTTCCTTCCTTCTTCTCTCTCTTTTCTTTTGTGTGGCCCTGGAGATTTAATCTAAGGCCTTCACACTGAGCTACACTCCCAGGTCTTTTTATTTTTTGAGACAGAGTCTTGCCAAGTCACTAAGTTGTCCTGGTTGGGCTCTGACTTGTGATGCTCCTGCCTCTGCCTCCTGGTGGCTTGTGTCAACCTCTCCAGCCTGGTCTGACATTATTGATGCTATGTTGCAGGAACACTCTGGAGATTACATTTCTGAATTCAGAGAGGCCTCATTCAGAAGCACCCAGAAGAGAGCATTACGTTGCACCCACGGGACTATAATTTATGCAAGTGATCGAGCAACCATGGAGAGAAGTCAATGCAGTTGAAAGAAGATGAAGGGGCGTTGTACATAGTTAGGGACAGAAAGGGGCACACTGCACCCTGCAGGACCCCTTGGGAAGAATCAGGGTAGAAACAGGAGCCCAAGCATGGCTGGGGCAGGAGTTGGCCTGAGGCTCCTGTGGCTGGGGAAGGCAGGAAAGGGCGAGCAGCCCGGGCCTGGCTCCGGTGAAAGTCCCGGGGGATTTGAGGGTCCGGGGCTGGTCCCTGCTGCCTGTTGCCTGGCACAGGAATGCCTTAGGGTCCAGGAGACACTGGCTCCATGTGGGCCTCAGACAGCAGGGGCTGGGCCAGTGAGAGGGGAGTTCCAGGCAAGTTGACCTTCAGAGACAGGACCACACGTCGGCAGCTGGGCTGTGATTAACGGACGCCAACCCAGCATCTAAGAAAACAGACAAGGCAGATTTGAGGGGAGACGGTGTTGCCAGCTTCGGGACTTCTCAGTGTCCCTTGGCCGTGGAGAGGGTGGTCTCATGGCCTGTGGACACGGGAGCTGGAGGTCAGAGCCTCTGGCCACTGGAGATGCAGAGGGGATGGGAGGTCGTCCGGCATCATGCCAGAGGAAGGCGAGGCTCAGCCCCTCGGCTGCTTCTCACCCCCCACCCCCTACCACTCTGGGGTGTGGGCTCTGGGACGGCTGGCGGTGCTGCTCCCGGCGCTGCTTACTGACTCTGTCCAGTGACACCAGGCCAAAAACGCCCACTTTAAACTGAACAGACAATGTGCAGGGATCCAGTGCCCAGCAGAGCTCCCACGGTGTCCCCATCTCCACTGGGACAGACGGAGCCCACGTCACCAGGGGATTCATTTCAGTCTACTTTCAAGACAGGATGATGGTCATTGTTCCAGAGGAAGCTCAGGACAGGGGGGAGCCAGCGGCAAACGCTGAAGGTGGGGACACCTTCAGGGACACAGGGACCATGAACCGGGGGGAGTCCTGAGGGGTCACCCGCTCTGTAAGTCCGCTGGGTGTGGCCGGTCTCTGTCCTTCTCCGCTGCCCTCTCTTTCATCAAACACTCATTTGCTTACCTGCACATAAGTTATGTCCACCAAAATTGCTGCTGACCAATGACACCGGATGTCTGCAATCAGGTTTCAAACTGAAAAGGTGACCCAAAGAGCAGGTTTTTTCCTAAGTGTAAAATTCCTCCCCATTTTCCCCCAGAAGTCATCGTGGGTTTTGGCGTGTTTCAGACGGACCCTTGCAAGTTGCGGAACCCTTCTCACCCCTTCTTCACTGCGGTCTCTTATCACACATACATATCAAGTACTCTTCTGTATTCGGCGGTCTTCCAGGAAATTCTTTCAAAATTTACTCATTACTCTCTGTCCGTGAAAATTTGTTCACTCTATCAACCTCTGGCTATTGTATATTCTTTTCTCTTCCTCAAGAAATTCTTGTAAAATGCATCTCTTTATGTTATCAGATCAGAAACACAGTTGTTCAATAAATTGTTCATTTCATCCATCAAGTTATGACTTTTTGGTACTTTCAACTTTAAGATGATTTTTATTATATATATATATATATATATATATATATATATATGTATATATAGTTTTTTTTTCCACACCAGGGATTGAACTCACAACCTCATGCCTGCCAAGCAGTCACTTAAGCCACTGAGTCAAACTTCCATCACAAAGATGATTTTAAAAAACCTATACCCCTCTAGTTTTATACTGTCTTTCAGATAAACTTGTAATCCCCCTGCCCATGTTCTGACAGTAAGTACCAGATTTCAGCACTAAAACATGATCCTAAAGAACAGTCAGCAAACATGTTGGGATTATGAGTTTGAGTGATATAAACTCCAACACATGTTAGTTGTTGGAGCTGAAAAGGGATTTAAAGCAGCTATAAGAAAAAAAATGTTATGACAATCTATTAGAAACAAATGCAAAAAAAAAGAGAGAAAAAGAAAAAGAAAAAAAAGAGGAGAAAGAGATTTTCAGCAAGAAAATAGAGCCTTGAAAAAGAACCAAATGAAATCATCCAACTGAGAAATACAATAATAAGGGAAAAATATTACTAGATGGGCTCAATAGTAAAATGCAGATAAAAGAGGTAGGATAAGTGAATTGAAGACAGAAAATTAGAACTCACTCAAACCACAGGTAAAATAGAAAAATGTGAACAGTGCCTCAAGGATCTGTGAAGCAATAACCAACTATTTATGTAGCTCACATGTCAGAAGCGCAGGAAACAGAGGGTGGGATCCGAAGGCTTCTGAATGAAATAATTAATGGTTGGAAACTTGCCAAATTTTGTCAAGGACTCAGATTTAAAAATCCCCAAAGCCAAGCAAATCTCAAACAGAATAAAATCCCCAAATGGATACTAAATACATCATCATTCAAATTCTAAACCTAAAGAAGAATCCTGAACAGAAAATCCTGAAAGGGAGACGATTCATACATTCCCTGGGAGGGAGCAGCAATTCAAATGTTGTCAGATTTCTCATGAAAACCAAAGAGGTGGAAGGAATAGGGGTCAGTGTCCTATACGTGCTGAAGGGGTGCAGCTGTGAGCTGAACTTCTATACCCTTCAGGAAGGAAGGGGAAATTGTCAGGATCCCAGGGAAAGAGGAATTTAAGGAATCCATTGTCTGCAGATATATCTTTAAGGGTTGGCAGCTCAAATTTCTTCCAAGAGAAAGGAAATGATGAAAGAAGGAGGATACGTGCATAGGAAGGGGAGGAACAGTGGGAAGAACAAAAGTACAAATAATAGAGTATTTTATCATAGGCTTTTCAGCCAGATTCAATTATTCAAGTAAAAATGACAGCACCATCTGATGATGATCCTTTAAACTGAGAAGGTAAAGGCACTGCCCAGAAGTGAGGTTATCTACACTTGGTTGAAAATGACAAGGGAGTTGTGTAAGACACCATGTCACACTGTGACACCCAGAGGGACCACTGTAGCTGTGCTGAGGCACTCTTCCAACATGGTGAGTAAAACAAGGCAGTATCCTAGACACATTAACTGCCAGGAAGCCAAGAAAAGATACTCAGGAATGAGCATAAGAGAAGGCAAATACAAAACAAATCATAAAATAAAAGACTTAAACATTACCATATCACAAACCCCTGAAATGTAAAAATCGAAGTATATTAAACAGAGGACAGAATAGATCAAACACATGCACACACACACATACACACACATGCAAACTTGTATGCTACTGGAGCTCATGTCAGTGCCAACACTGAGTTACTTGGCACGTGAAAAGTGACACACTATGCAGACACTAATACCAACAACAAAAAAGAACAGGGGTGGCTAAGATTGACATCTGATCGAATAGACCTCAGAGCAAAGAAAAGCACAACACAAATGCAATTTCTGTATACGGTGCTATCTCAGTTTACAAACTTAATTTTTTTTCCACCGTTCTGGTCACAAATTGCATTGGACAAGAACTGAGTTTATTGGCTAGGTTCAGTGTTGACTTTATGGAGAAATGAGATTTGGTTCTAGTTCAATGCAGTTTGTGACCAGAATCGTCAAAAGAATTAAGTTCGTGAACCAAGGTGCCACTGTATCATAAGAGAAGGAACCCACCGAGAGGACATAATAACCTTAAATGTGAACCCACCAAGCACTGGAATCTCCAGCCATATGGGAAAGAAGCTGTCAGAGCTTGAAGAAGAAACCGACAAATCCCCAATCACAGTTAAGTTCTGAAAACACTTCAAAAATAGTCCTTTCAAACGCTGATATGAGACAGAAAGTCAGCACGAATGCTGAAGGTGAGAAGCAACACAAGCAACAGAAAGGATTTAGTTGTCAGACAGAGCACTTCATTCAGCAGGAAGCAGACTCATTTTCCAGGGCACAAAACTAAAAATCTAAGGTAGATTTTTCTTGGGTCACTTTTAAATAATTGAAAATTTTATAGAATGTTTTCTGATCATGAATGGAATCAAATTAGAAATCAGTAGCAAAATGACAGGCTTACCTGTAAACATTTGGAAATTAAGTAATATACTTATAACCAATTCACAGAAGAAAAGAGAGAATATCAATGAAAAATTTAAAAAAACACAATAAGCTGAAATTGTGCAATTCTGCCAAAAGAGTACTGGCAATGAAATTTATAACAGTGAATGGTGACATTAGAAACAAGGAAAAGCTTAAATTAATTACTTAAGTTCCTACCATTAGAAATAAGGAAAAGAATAAAATTAGCAGAACAAGTGAATGGAAAGAAACAATGCAAATAAGAGCAGGGATAAATAAAATTGAAAACAGAAACAATAGAAAAATCAATGAAACTAAGAGCTGGTTCTTAACAGTATTTATAAAACTGATAAATCTCTAGCAAAATGGCCAAAAAAGAGAAAAAAATTACAGATATCAAGAATAAAGCAGAGGGATTGGGAGTTTAGCTCAGCGGCACAAGCACCTGCCTGGCAAGCATGAAGTCTTGAGTTCGATCCCCAGTATAAATAAATAAATAAATAAAATAAAGGAGAGGGGAATAAAGGAAAGGATATCCCTAGAGAATCTGCAGATTCCAAAGGTAGTAAAAGAATGCTATGAAGGAAATCCCAGTATTTTAACTATATGTGAAAGCACGAAACTAACCAACCTGACTCAAGGATGAATAGACAAAGTGAGTGAATATGTTTGTATCTATTAAAATTAAATAGACAATCAATGCCTTTTTGAATAAAAGATCAGTCCTGGATGGGTCTGCTAATGGATTATACCAAACATTTAAATCAGAAATGAAATAGACAATTGCTTCCAGAAAAATAGAAGAAAATGTTTGTAATTCATTGATGATGTCGCACAAGATAAACATCTCAGAAGTATAAAATACAGGCCAAACTGTCGCATGGGTGTAGTTATAAAAACCCAGGAAAACATCAGTAAGTCTTGTGGAGGAGTGTACAATCATACCTGTTATGGACTACCTGGCCGATTCCTTGTTTGTCATTATGGTCCCTAGCACTCTTGTGCTGTCTTCAACAGCACAAACGAACTGTCAGGAAACAA
>RJWM01017332.1:0-43226 GCA_004363535.1 Dasyprocta punctata | reverse complement strand
AATTAAATGCTGAGGGAGACAAAAGAAATGTGCAGTAGATTCTTACAGGTTTGACACAACCAATGTGTTTTATGAAAATAACATAAAAATTATCAAATAGTTGGAAAAAGATTTTGATGCTTATGATTAAAAGAATGAAAATCCTGTCACATGAGGCAGAGAAGAGGAGAGCAAATCAGAGAGAGCATTTCACATAACTCAGTGGGCAAAAGGTGAGAGAGAGGTTAATTTTGCAAATGACAACAACTTGGTTGTGCTTGGGTGTGACTTACAAAACTTTAGAAAACAGAAATTTCTTGGGGACCATTGCTAGGAGTGGTCCCTGAGAATCTCAGAATCAGCATTAAAAAAATAAAAACAAACTTCAAGTAACTGTAATTAGAAAGGCAAGATTAGGAACCCCAGTTTATGTGATTTGTGATAGGATCAGGATTAATAGTTCTTGGATCATTAGTCTCCTAGGCACATTAATAAGAATTAAATGAATTTCTATTCTCTTTGTCCTTTATCCTTGTTACACAGTACTCACTCAAGTATTTGTTAGATGAATAAATAAAGTCACTGTGATACACATTTCATTCAAGTATAATGAAAAGTTTTTTTAAATTTTTTATCAGATATGTCTTTTCCCACCAAACAGGTGTCAAAGCAAAGGTGAGATGGTTGGCTTGTTTTGGGTTGTAACTGCGGTCAAAAGAGTACAATACTGACATCCAGTAAGCGCTCAACAAATGCCTAGCAAATTCATAAAGTAAATGAGTTTATTAATCAGTGAATTTCTTAAATTAGATTGTCTGTGAAACAGACCAATGGTAAAATTACAACCAAGCTAAGAAGAACAAACAAGCTGACTAAAATTCATTCTAGAGAAGAATATAGATACATTTAAATGGCTTTTCAGCATTGTCAAAAAAATAGATCTTCAACATTAATGTTATAGAAATACCTCTCAGATTCTTCCATTCAAATGCAAATCCACTTTGATGATTCCTCCCCAACATTCCTGGCCGTGAGAATCATTCTCAACACCATACCATCAAAATACCTGTATTTTTATTTATTTTCCCTCATACATTTATCTTTTGTTTGGTAATGTATGTACTTGGCTCCTTCAGTGCTTAACTCCCTTGAGAACAAAGATGCAATCATTTTGTCTTCCTGCAGTCTCCTCCTAGTGCTGAGCCGGTGTCTATTTGACCTGGAGGTTGTTGACAATTCCTGTACCTGAGCAGCGCTGTTGATTGTATTGGTGCGTGGAACACTGTTGGTAACTTGGTAATTCTCTTCACTAGCAATTAGTACTAAGCTTCTGCTATCATTTATTCCAGCACAAATGACTTATGCAATTCCAGGATTGATTGATGTGCACACCTTTTCAAGAGTGAAGTACACTTCATTTTGCATAGCCCATCTTCACTATTGTCAAGGTTTAGTTTCTTGAGGTTCTAAAATAAATTTGAGCCCCTCTCCACCCTTTTTTTTTTATTCTGTAGCTCCATCAGTCTCTCTTCTTATTCTTTTTCTTTATAGGATCAGTGAAAAATATTCAGTAGAGTTCCTTCCAAAATATATTGTCATCATCTCAGTTCTAAGGTACTTAGATTCTGGGACTCCAGTGTGGTTAGGGGTAATCACAGTCTTTGATCTTGGGGTATTGATGGCATCAAGAATTGTCATAGGATTTTGATGATAGGAGGAATAGTACAGGTGGGGGCTGCTGGCAGACCAAAGGGCCTAAAAAATATATGCCCACGTCACTGCCCTTAGCTGGTTATTTACAGTATGTGCCATGCAGTGTGGTTTAGGTGAGAGAGCTGGCGAGTGAATACACACAATATCTGGTTCTCTCATGAATCATTTTGTTTCCTGGGTTTCCTCCCATCCCAGTGGCTATGGTTGGTCATGAAATCTGTCACAGTTAAAGCTGTAACAATGGAAAAGCACCCCGCTGGGAGCCTGTTGCTCCAGTTTCAGTGTCTTCCCTTGAATATAGCTGCTCTGGTGTGACGTAGTCCCCAGAGCCTGCAGATAGTTGTTTATTGTATTTTGTGCTGCATTTATAGTTTGTAGGGAAATGGGCCCAGTAGGAATTTATTTGGTCATGCTAGAAGAAAAACTTCCCCTGTGTTTTTGAAATGCACCCTTTAAGTTTTATTTTTATTTATTTAGTTATTACATCCTTTAAATTTTAAAGGGCAAATAGAGTTTTTCAATCCTGCAACTTACCTCTTGTAATTACTTTCAAAAAACTTGTTTAACGTACTTTATATAAATTACTCAGTAGTAGCTTACCACCATAAACTATAAGCTTTGTAATTTAAAAAAATGAACAACAATAAAATTCAAAGAAATAGTTAAGGGAGGAGCCTGGATTCTATGCAATTTTAAGTCATCTGTTGGAAGGGTGGATAGTTGAAGGTGGAGAAATAAAACAGAGGAAAACTTCAAATCAGACAGGAGCTTACCATTTATAACCACTTATACCTAAAACTAGAGTGCCTTCCATGGGATCTCCCACCAAGATAATCATCCTGATCTATAGAAGAATGTTGAGAATGCTAGATATGGTAGAAAATGGGTACAGTGAGCTAAAGTGGTGAAATACCACATTTTTTCCTAGTAAGCTATTCTGAAATGCTATCTATTGTATTTTTGAATTTCACATTTCTAGGCTAACTTTGCCATTGTACCACTGTAAAGTTTTTTACTATACAGTGTTCATACTCCTAGAATCAAATAGAACATTTCTGAGTGAATAATGTTTTAGTTTTATATAATAAAAGCTAAGATTATTCCTCGTTAGAAGAATAATGACACATCTCGATCACTGATAATCTAATGATGTAATAAGAAAAGTATTTTTATCTCATTTCAATTTGTATTTCAGTGCATATCCAGTCAATGCCAAAGAATTTCTGGAAGATAAAAAGAATTTTTAAAATGTATTAAGATAATGTAAAAGGCAAATCTAAATGGTTATGAATTATACAACTTCTACAACTTCTGAACATCTATCAAAATTATTATATCAAGGAAGAATTAGAGTATTCATATTTGAATTTTAAATACTAACATATAAAATGAACTTTAAAAGTTCTGAGCCCTTACACAAACCTTATTCACACTGAAGTTTATAAATATTGGAGTACCACGACAATCATCAAAACACTAAATGTAGATAAACATGAGTATGATTTTACCCCCAAACCTATTTATGCAGTACATTACTTCCAAAATCAAATATACATAGTAAATAATGCCAACAGGGAATAACACAATATCTTTAAGACAAAAACTGAATCTAATCAGATTCATGAATTTGATAATTTTCCAAAGAGAAACTTGATGCTGTATTCATAGATTCCTTTAGGATCAGTGAGGCATAGGTGTTTTATATCAGTAAGAAATTTTTTAAAAATCTCTGCTTAGTGCACAATCATAAATAAAATACCACTGCAATTTCTAATCTCACCCCCACTAATACCAAATCCTGTGAAAACCATGTCAAAGAAATCTAGCTGTTAATCTCAAAATAAAGCTACTTTCTTTCTGTACGATAGTAGGATCAATGTGGAAGATCCACTATTTAAAAATTGCTATTTTAGGGAATCATGACTTTATTTGTATACTTTCCTGTTCATGCTGATAACATTGTTGTACATATTGTTCAGCTGCAGTCTAAGCCAAGGAGTACGCACAGTGGAAGACAGTTTAGTGAGTGGATTCACAAAGGGAAATTTCCAAGGCTCTCTGAGCACTGTTTTTCATGACATACGATGTACAAACCCTTGTATTTATTATTTTCACCTTCAAATGGGCTTTTTTTCCTAAAAGGTCATTCATTACTCTCTTACCTTTCTCTTCCACCTCTCCTCTCTGCTTCCCTTTTCTCTTTTACAATTATGGTCTAGTGCTTCTCATCCATAAGCAGTAACAGTATCAAATTATTTTCTAAGTCAGTTGCCCCCCACTTGACATAATACTGCTTTTCTTCCTTTTAAAGAAATTCAAGCTACTTAAAATTACAAAGTACAGTTTATGTCTCTCCTTCACCTTCCTTCATGGCTTAGTATGTTCTAGTTGTTATGCCAGCACCCAGACTCTTGAAAAGGTCAGCAAGTCGTGTCTCCCTTCTCTTCCCTCCTGCTGGGAATGTTTGTCCAACTTGGACTTCAAGTATATATATTTTTTTCTTTTTATTTTCTCCCCCCCACACCTCTTCTGGCTATATACCCTTGGTCTATTCTCTGAACTCTTTAAATATTTCTTGTTCTTTCTTACAAGCTACTATTTTTGAAAATTCTGACACCAAATCATTCTTGTCTCTCTGTCACTCTATCAGGTTAGGATTAACTAAATTACAGCTAAAAACTTCTACAATCTCAGTGTCTTTGTACAATTTGACTTTGTTTTTTGTTCATATCTCCTAGTTGTCTTGTTCAACTGAAGGTCTCCTTCACTCTGTCTTTATTCTGCTGTAGGGGCCAACAGAACTTCCCACATCTGAAACATTCCTGGTCATTGTGGCAAAGGGAAGAAAACAGAAAATTATGCATGAATTCTTAAAAGTTTGTGCCCCAGAGAAGGATCAATCCTTTCTTAATAAGTTGATTGGCCAAATGAATAACTAAACAAGACTAACTTCAAAGGGGGTTTGTTGCATAAATCTATTATGTGCAGAAAATGCAGAAACCAGCATATGTGAGAATTGATGCAGTGTTCATTGCAACCTCTGAGTTAATTTTTTTTGACAAATTGCTAATTTCAATTAGCACATAAATGCTAGTGGGCTTATACTTCTTAGTCTATGTAACAATTTATACATTTCCTGGATATCCAAATGCTGAACTCAAGCCACCCAAAGAGAACGCATCTCCAAAACTGCTCTCCATCTCGGTCACCTTCCAAGATCACAAATCAAACATGTGGGAACTGTCTCCCACATGTTTGTTATTTGTTATTCCTCCTTATCCCATGTAGCAATGGTAACCTACTCTGATCCAGTCAATGATCTTAATGTGGTTGGAAGCCATCCCTTCCTCTCCATTCACATAATGTCGTTTCTTCTCATTTATTGTTTGCATGGCTACAACAGCCTCATTTGGTGGTCTTCCTGCTACTGCCTTCACTCTCTCCCAAACTTTCCCTGTTCCTGCTGCCAACATTATCCATGTCACAAATAGGATCATTTGTTATTTAAAAATAATTTTGCTCCATTAACTTTAGGCCAATATCCAGACTTGTATCACATCACATACTTATGATGTGATCTTGGAGTCTCTGGCTAGGTCATCTCTCCCTGTGCCCCCAATCTCATTCCGTGATCTAAAGCTGATGAGACACTCATTAAAAGCTATGTCCCAATTCCACAGTAGTAATGTAATTAGTAGGTATCACAAACCTATACTAATACAAGGAAATAAGAGAGAAATGAAAATGAAGGATGCCTTCATAAAGGAGGAAGAAAAGAAAATAGAAAACTCTTAAATTGTGTATAGAACCTGGTACAGCATATGGTCCCAGTAGAAAGTCCTCAATCTTTCTTCTTGGTTGAACATTTCATTCGCCTGGAAAGATTGCTGAAGTTTGCGTAGGAGACTGGCAAAGATGATTATGCTCTTAGGGAAAGACAAACAGCTTATGGAGACAGTTGAACTGAGACTAGGAAGGTATGACCGGTCCCAGTATTTAGGGCATCTACCCTGCAGTGGAAAACTGTGGCTGTAGGTGATACCAGGGTTATTAGATGCCCAGTGATAACTCAGAGACACCACAGTGACTGCTGGGCAGGGTCTTGTAGTCCATGGGTTTTGCTCCTTTCAGGGTTGGGAGAGCACATTCTTCATAAATGTGGTACAGGGTTAGGGTGGAAAGGTTTGACAGACTTCATGTTGTCATTTGGTGTTTTCAAGTACCACAGATTCAAGAAAGGAAATAATGTAAAAGTAAAGTATCAGGTAAAGGTACCTCCTTTGAGTAAGAAGAGGAAGCAAGGGAATAGAACAGCATTATCTTTTCAGAGCTACACAATCCTTGCTACGGGGTATAGACAAGGGCTCAATTTACAGAAAATGGTCAAGGAGGTGAGGTGTTTGAAGTAGTAATTTTTGCAGTCTTTCCCTCTGTGGGCACAGGGGGAGCAATACCTCTTTATTTCTCTTTCCCGGTACCCATCCTATTTTCTTTTTCATATATAATTCAAGGAAAGAAAATGCAATGAGTAGACTGCAGTTTTTTGGGGGGAGTGTAACTTTTATTTCCTACTGAGGGGAAATCAAAAGCAAAGAGGAAAGTTTCCCAAGTTACTAATACAACATATGAGAATGCAAAGTAGATGCTTTTCCTGCAAATGCCTAACATTTATGAGCAGAAGGATGAATTAGCTGAAGGACAGGTGTTGGGAAATGACAAAAGGAAACAGATTCCTGATGAAAATCAAATTACTTAGTCCTCAGATACATTCCAGGCATAAATAAAGTAAAACGATTAATCTTTTATTTCTGCCACCTCTAAATCTGCCAGGCATTGCATGCTCAATAGCATTAATGAATTGCAATGGAGAGACAGGCAGGTCTAATTTATCTTCTGCTTTGTAAGTTCAGACTCACTGTATTTGACACTGAGAATCATCTGTGAAGCTTACATATCAGTCCGTGAGGTAGAATTGCTTAGCAAGGAGGTAGACCCCTTTCACATTCACTAAAAAGGAAGAGGATTATTATATAATATGTAGCTGGTATCTGAACTGTAAGACATGATTAAGTCTGGAATTCTGGAAAAGAATGAGCTGGAAAAAAATATTTTCCTCTGCTGTTTCTGTTGATTAAGAGATTAATGTGTGTAATGATTTTTTCATCACCATTTTGACTTTTGAAGAAAATAAATGTAAAAAACAAGTAGAACTATCATTGGCCACACATACCTCTAAATTTATGCATTTTGGGGTCTCTTAGCCACATTTTATGCATTTAGAACTGGGTTCTTCAAACTGACAGACTGGAAAATATAAATAGCCCCTGGAATATGAAAGCAGTTCAGGAGTATTATACTAGGATCATAATAAATTGGTCCTAGAGAATTTAACTGCAGACTCATGCCTTAACCCTTCCCCCAAATGGTGTGGGTCATTCATCCTGTCTTAACATAAGCTGGTGGTATTTTCCTATCACCTGACATAAATTTTCCTCCTCCTCTATAGTTGTATTGTTCCCTAATCACATTTGGGTCCATATAAGTAACTGGGCTTTGCTAACTCTGAAGTTATGAGGAAATGTATTAAAAGACTTGAAAATCTGATAAATACCAGGATTTTTCTCTTTCTTTTGAAAACGTCATTTCTTTTTAGTTCATCTTTATTTCTCTTGCAACAGCTTCAACTCAAATTCAGAATGATTCTTGTGTATTTACTTAATGTTTTCTTCCTCTAGATTATTACTCGGCACTTTTATTTTTTCTTTTAAATCATACCTCTTTTGAGTGATTTGGCAGTTAATCATAAATCTTGCCATGGCTACCTGAAGCAATTGGATTTTGTTTGATTTTTAATGACGGCTTGCTTTGCAATGTTTCATTTCTATGTTTGGCTTGTGGTGATAACTTATTTTCGAAACACAATGAGTGAAAAAAAGGGTAAATCAAAAGAGAGAGAAAAAGACAAGATCGCCAGGATCACTCTAATTTATTATAATTTTTAAATATATTCTCAGCAGTTGTATCTCCCATGCCAACACAAAATAGCTGAAAGAGGAAAGCCGCCCAGATTCAAGACAATATGAATCGATTCTGGCTGTGCAGAAATTCTAAACCTTGTGGAGCTCTAAGTACTGTCATCATCTTTTTAGGAATGTTTCCTACTTTGATTATTTTTCCCATCATAATCAAGCTTCGTAGTTAGTTGCTGGTATCATCCCTTTTTTAGTTAGTTTTACACTGAGCAGTCAAGTCTGTTTTCTCCCTCTCTCTCCCCCATCCATCTTCCTTCCTTATTCCCCTCCTTTTCTCCCTCTAGCATCGAAAAATCTTCATCGTGATGGTACTTTCCCTTGAAGTTTGCTAGTTTCTTAAAGCTGACAACAAATGTATTAAATGTCCTTCTAAAGGAAAACTTCAGTCTGATATTTTAAAAGGAATCTTTCAAAAAATGTGTTCTCTGAGTTTTATAATTGTAACTGGAAAATGAGTTACTCTGTTTAAATTGCCTTCTCTCAATCATTTACTTGTTTCAAAACGCTAAGATACTGTGAACAAAGAAGCCACAGGTGGTAGTTTTCCTCTACTGGCCCTAGTACTCTAACGTTGTACTTCAACACCTCCCCAACATGGCCCTAATATTTTGGTGTTTTGTTTGTTTTTAATGAATGAAAATGAAAATTGAGTATTGATTCCAGAGGCTCCAAAAATATTTAGACATGGGGGCAAAGCCATATCTGTATTTTGTCATAGTTCAAAGATAAATAAACAAACCTGTTAGCTGTTATCTTAGGGCTCTAAGAATATTAAAGAGGGATAAGTAAATAATAGAGAAGTAGGGTTTTTCCATGGAGTCAGTGACACAGCAAGTCAATGAATGAAGTGACCTAAGTGTTGATGGATTTAGGTGGAATTAAATGACAGACCTTTAAAAGATACATATGGATATAGATATAGATATAATATAGATGTACACGTACATATATAATTACTGTAGTTAACTGTTTATCTGTTTTCACCAATGGCAGTAGCATTTTTTGACATTAGAAACCATAATCACAATCAAGATAATCAACATTTTTATCTATTTAGGATTAATATTTTAATACTTTGTCTTTTAAAATTAATACTATTATTTTACCTATCCTAATTGATGAGTGTAGTATGATAACTTCATACATGAATGCAATTTACAATGATCATATAAGGTAACTAACATTTTCATCTCCTACACGTTTTCAAAAACTTTGACTAACACATATAATTGTACATACATTTCTGCTATACGCTGTGATAGTCTAATCTATTAAATTTGAACCATTCAAATCAGAATATTTAACATTTCTATCACTTTATTGTTACTCAATTGTTAAAAGGCTTTGATTTTCTCTCTTATTTTTCTATTTTTAATTTTTGTGATACTGGGGACAGAACGAGCATTCTGCAACTGTATCCCAGTCCTTTTTTATTTTATTTTGAGATATGGGCTCACTAAATTCCTAAATTTCCCAGGGCGGGCTCAAATTTGTGATCCTCCTGCCCCAGCCTCTCAGACTATTGGTATTACAGGTTTGTGGCACCATGTCTGGCAAGTTCCTGTCTTCTAGTTACTCACAAAATGTATAATAGTTTGTCATCAACTATGTTCACCCTGTTGTGCTACAGAATGCTAGAATTTACAACATCAATCAAGTTGCACTTTGGTTCCCATTATCTAGCATCTCTTTCCTCCCTTCTTCCAAATTTTCCTAGACTCTAGTAATAATCACAATTCTGCATTCAGATCATCTTTTAGCATTGATGCATGAGAAGGAGCATACAAGATATGTCTTTCAGTGTCTGGATTATTTCACGTCACATCATACTCAAAAGTTCCATCCACAAATGTATACCTCTTTGTCACGCAAAGTGCATACTTTTCATTAGGGCTTACTCTTGGTATTGTACACTATATGAGCCTGGAAAAATCTATAACCAACACTGTCATATCATACAGTGTAGCTGTGCTCTGCTTCCTCATCACTTTTCTCCTAACTCACAGGAAGTACTGGCATCTTTATTGTCTCCATAACTTTGCCTTTTGCAGAAATACTTATTAATGCAGCATATCAAAATTAGGTGCCTTCGAATTAGTCTCAAAGTCTTCAGTCTGTCTCATTGCTGAAGTTACTCCTACCTCTAGAAGCTTAATATGTTCTTACCTTTCTTGGAAGGAAAGTTTATAAATTTAGAATAAAGCCTCATTCATCAGACGATCCTGCAAAATCATTTTATTATCATTCAAATATGAAAAAAATGTGCATGAGAAATTTACACTAAATGAAAATATTCCTGATATGCTGTCAACATATTTGCAGGCTTGCTGGACAGTTTGGAATTTTCCAACATACCTGTGTTGCTGGATCCATAGAGTTTACCCATTTCTCCTTTACAACTGGAGCAATGCTAGACTTTGTTAATAAAGGTCGCCACAGACACACACACCTCCAGGAAGTTGCCCAGAAAACCCTCTTCTTCAGGGTTAGCCTTCTCCTTCTTTATCATGCAGCACGGATCCCACTGGCAGACACAGGGCGGCTGTCTGCATGGGAACTGTGGAGACTGTGTCTATGGTAGCGCCAGTTCTGTCTCATGGCAAAGATGCAGGTCCATGGAGTAGAGCCACCTGGCACCCTCTGACCATTTCTTCCCACTGGAGCACAGCAGGGAGCCACATTCTCTCTAAGGAGATTGAATCCATCTTTCCAGCTTGGTTATAGTTGCTTTTCTTTTTCTATTTCTCGAACCCTGAAAGTCTACTTTAATTATTTTAATAACTAAACTACCTTTTAAAAGTTACTAACTCTTTACATTTTTAATTTGACTTATTAGTAAGTTTTCATTTATTGAATGGACCCTTATATGTTAATTTTATTTTTTACATAGTTTTTAACATGGAATAAGAAAAGTAAAACCATATATGTTCTACATTTGAGTTTATATGATTGGGTAGGAAATACACGAGCAACCACTGATATCAGTTCAGAGAGATGCCCTTTTTTGGTAGACCAGTGATACTATGCAATGTATAGATTTTATATAAAATTACCGCAGTGTATTTTATTAATGTGGTTTAAGGGATAATATATTAATATGTTTTTATAAAGTTAAGTTCTTATTTACAAATTGAAAGTACTCCATGCAAACAGAAGATACCTCCAAATGTTTATGTATCCAAATCCTTTCCCATATAATAGTCAATAATGCTTTTTACAGAAAGTGCATTGAAAAACTTTATGTGGAAAAACAAAGGAACTTCAATAGTTTGGAAGATACTGAAGAAAATGTAGGCAAGGCAGACTAAATTTATACCTAAGGATATTGTTTCCACAAGTATCTATTTGAAGATATATCACTTACCAGAATAAGGCTTTTAGGGTAAATCAATGACCAAAGTTTATGAAGACTCCTGACTTTGTAGAGATTGAATTCCACTTGGTAAAATTTTGAAGTAATAATTAAGGTAGGCTGTATTTTCAGAACAAGACTTTTGACCTAGGAATGAGAATAGTTTAAAGGCAAGGTAACAAATATATGAAAAGTCAAGTGTCAGGGCAATAGTATAATTTAGTAACTTACCAAATAATTTTCAACCAATAATTTATTCACTTTCAAAATCAGAACTTTATTTCATTGTAAATAAATTCTTAGTGGGTTAAAGTTTTAAGTGAGAAAAATGTATGGAAAAATGTCATACATAATTTTTATGCATTGTTTTTATTAAAACTTTATTAAATAATACAAATAATTACAAACAAAAGAAGCAAATCACTTACCCATTTAAGAATCCAAAAACCAGCAAAATGCTCAGAATATCAAATTATCAGTGACCAAAATGAAACTGAACCATAGACTGAGACTTAGTATTTGCCACACCTGTACCAGAGGGTCTGTATCCAGGATATAAAGAATTCCTAAAAAATAAGAAAAAGGCAAATATTTCAATAGGAAAAGATACAGAAAATTAACCAATGTTTCACAGGTGTGAACATCCAAATGGCTAATACATATTTGAACAGATGTTCCTTTTAATAGGAACCTATAAAATGCAAATTAACACAATAAGGTATTAGTTTCTGCACATCAGATTGGCAAAAATTAAACAGTTGAGGACAATAAAATGTTGTTGAGAGTGAATGGCAAAAAACTTCTTTCATGTTGGTAGTTATGTGAATTGGTCCTATCATTTGAAGAGAAAGCTGGCAGGATATGGCAAGAGAAAAATAGAAATTATTCAAAGCTCTTACCACATTAGAGTATTTGCTTTCTGAGTGTGTTCTTTGGAGAATCTCTTGCATAAATATACAATGAGCTATGGCTACAAATACTTACCAGAAAATTTTCAGCAGAAGTAAATGATAAACAACAGTAAGCATCAATGAATAGAAGCAAAGATGACTAGCATTGCTTACGTAGTGAAATACTGTAGAGTAGCTAGAGATCCAAAGTTCTACTATCAATGTTGATAAATTGCTGGCTAAACATCATATTTGACAAATGCAACAAAAATGTCTTACATAAAGTAATAGAGCATAAATTCAAACATGGAATCATTTTGTTTAATGATTATATACACATGCAGTAATTACATAGAGATTTGTATAACACATGTAGAGTATTTTATATTTTATCTGCATGAGAAGGAAGAAGAATATGACTGATGGAAGTTACCTAAAGGAAGGGCTCACAAAAAGTTTTATGACAGATAGGAAGAAATACAATAGTAAGATTAGACGTGTGAGAAAAAAGATTAGATGTATGTTTAGATGTTTATTATTCTTTTTCCTGGAAATACTTTCAAAAGTTTGATGACATCACTTAGAAAAGGTAAAATTGAAAGGATAATCTATGTTCTACAATGAATTTCAACTGTTAGAGATTCTGACTAAAACTTAGGGATTGGCCCCAATGACCCTACTTGGTAATATTTAAGAAACTCTCAGAAAATATATTTTAGAGAAAAAGTAGATATACTTTTAGCATCTCTCTACATCTTTTCCCTGAATGATGATAGGTAACTTTAAATGTGTGAATTGCTTCTAGGTGTTATCTATGATTGAAATGGAAAGTTTCAGTTAAAACAGAATTATGGCTATTTTCAGCAATGCAAGATAAAGGTAGGTGAAGGGGACAATTATTGCGATTAACTGTGCACCATTCAGGGCAGAATGTTCCCTGCTAAGGTTATTGCTTTTATCTGGCTGGCACAAGGTGAATTTTCTTCCCGTTGAATGTCTGTTTGATTGCAGCAATAAGAAAGGCCACAAATGCTGGAATTCTAGATGAATAGGGAAAATATTTCTGATGTACAATGTGTGATAGATATTGAGGATCATCAGTTCTCCAGACAAATGAAATCGAAGAAGTTGAGAAATGAGCAAGCACTGGAATTTTCATCTCTGGTCTAGGAACCAGAATATTTGGGATCTAGCTCAGTCTATTCCATTAAATAATTACTTTTTTTTTTTTCCTAAGCAAAGCATTTAGCTTTCTGAGTTTCAGATTGCTTCATTGTAATGTAAAAGCATTTGGCTAATGTCAACTCCTTTTTTAAAGTTTCATCTACTTGGAAATTCTGAATATATAATTGGAGAATATCATTTTTTCACAGAGTTGGAGATGAACAAGTTACATTCCTAATGGATGTTACAAAAGTGATCATTCTTAAGCCTAGAACCTTGCTAGTGAATATAACAGCACTGTGCTGTCCTTGACACTGGTCATGGAAAATGTATCCCACTTGCTTTTATTGAGTCATATGCTGATCTTCCCAATGAGGCAGGATTATTGTGACTACTTCTGTTTCCAACGCTGGCAATAAGCTGTAAGTAATTAAGGGTATCTTCTGCTACTTATTCATTTACCACATACAAATTAGGTACTAAATAAAATACATTCATGGTAAGTGAAAGTGTTGGAAAGTGAAAGCAATACCGATGGAATCCAAAATTGATGTGTTAAGAGTTCACTGATGATTTAGTGGAAATTACGTATATTAAATGTCTTCATACTGTGACAAGGAACGTATTCTCACTGAAAATAAAGCTGAACTCATAGGTAAGAAAAAAATTCACAAACACTGGAATAATAAACACTTAGGAATCAACTGTTGTACTATCGTAATCTACTGCCACTAATAGTCAGAGTTATTCAGCACTTCTCATTATTCCTCAGGTTATATTCTAAATGTTTAAACCACATGTTTTCAATGACTGGTCACAACTCTATGAAGAAAGAAACATCTGTAATTTCTCTTACATGTAAATTAATCCAGAATAGTTGGAGTGACCAAGGTCACTGATAAATGATAGCATAAGGATAAGATCTCAAAGAGTCTGGATTAAAAACTCAGTTACAAATATAGTTTAAAAATATTTTCTGTTCAAAAACCAAAATTGCTGAGCATATATATGTAAAAAGAAAAATTACTTGAAAGCCAAATTAGGTCATTATTGGTCTGCATCTTTACATAAAATAAAATCATATTGGAAAACCATTAAAACTATGAAACCCAAGAAAATATTTTAATTTTGGGAATGTGTTTCTGAATATAGTTCTAGATGACATAGCCCACTGGATAGTTTTTGCTTTCTAAATGACACAGAATCTGAAGTTTGAAAACCAATGAGCAAGAGTAGACACTGTTTTAAAATAGTCTCAGAGCAGAACGTTTTAATGTATCCTTCATTCAGACTTGCCAGCACTGCTTCCTCTTAAGAATCCCAGTCTGAGAATCAAAGCCCTTCTCTACTCATGTTTATTCTATTTTCCCTTTCCTAACCTTTTGGGTAGAATACATGCACGTATAAATATCTGCTATTTTAATATAAATCATAGAGCATATAAATGTTCCTAAGTGGCCTTATTTTATATATAGATCATGTTATAAAAGTTATTACAACTTTCATAATAGCTTTCCTCATGGAAATAATTTTACAAATGTTAGTAACATTCTCCAGTACAGTTGTACAAGACTCTTTAATTTCTAATATCTTCTGAAGCTTCTTACTAATCATGCAATCCATTTGTGAAATTATCATTGTAGCCACTCATGAAAACTGTATTCTGTGTATGCAAGGAACTGTGTTCCTTCTTTGGTAATGTAGAGAAAGAGTTTCAAACTGATGCTCCATATCTCTTCTATCCACAGGAAAAAAAATTCCCAAGTTTAATTACTCCCATTAAGCCAGGCGTGGTGGCACATGCCTTTGATCCCAGTATTCAGGAAGCTGAGGCAGGAGGATCTTTGTGAGGCAGGAGGATCTTTGTGAGTTCGAGACCAGCTTGGGCTATGAAGTGAGTTCAAGGCCAACCTGAACTGCATAGTGAGACCCTGTCTCAAAAAATAGGGCCAGGGATTCAGTGGTGTAAGTGCCTGCCTGGCAAGCATGAGGTTGTGAGTTCAATTCCTGGTACAAAAAAAAAAAAATGGTTCCATTAGATCTGAATAGTTCTCAAAATCACTGGAGTTTTCATTTTATGAGCCACAGATTCTTTCTGTCCAAAGAATTTCTATTAATGTAATTGCCTTTTTCTGTCTGTACTCTGAGAAGTGGCAAGGGGTGTATGGAAACCAATATCCCTGTGTCTGGGAAAATTGTCAACAGCTATTAATTGACCACTTTTAATAGAGTGGATTTAGAACCTTATTGTGTGAAGCTTTCATGAGTAATACAATTCAAGAAATGGTGGGTATGCTTGTAGTCAATTTTATCAAGGAAAATAGATACGTAAATTAAGTAATTTATTTTACAATACTTATACAGATATTATTAGTATTAAAAATGTCCACAGAGCTTTCTAACTTATTACCCAAAAGTTGTTCTATAGAATAATTGTATTGTTCAAAATGTTTATTTATATCGCAGCTGTCTTTATATCCCCAACCTCATGTTTCATATATATATATATATATATATATATATATATATATATATTCCCTACTAGACTATCTCCTCACAGATTCACATTCAGAAGCCTGAAAGTCTTGTGGAAAAACTCAAAAATGAAAAGTCTTATCCAGAAGAAACCAATTTATCCCATCCCCCAAAGAATTTGATCTTTAGTATTTCTTTCTGAAAATATTTGAAAAATCACCTTTTCAGCTAACAATCATATACATGAAAACATAATATATATATATTTTTCTGACATATGTATATTCTACTTGAAAATTGCTATGGTATTTCAAAAATTGTGCTTACTTTATTGTTATCAAGGTGATGAAATGTGAACCAGGCCATAGGAATACAGAACTCAACAGTGATTGAAGTTGAAAGCTTTCTGTAAATGTATAATCAACAAGAAGGAAGTGAAATTTCCCTTTACCTATATTTAAGTGCTGATCAGACAAAAATGGGAACTTTTCAAAATTCTGTGCTATGTAACAGCTGTGCAATCTTTCATTTTAATTCAATCATTTCTAAAAAGGTCCTTAGAAGAATCACATAACACCCACTTGAATATTTTCTATAGCTCAAGTTCATTGTGATGAATGGTGCACTAATACATTCACTTGCTCCTGATCTAGCTGTAGAGTAGAAAAAAATTCATCCATCAGCAGAAAATATTATGAAGCAGAGCAAAACGGCCTGGAAAAAAATGAAACTTTTATTATCTTTACATTAGTTCTAGATGTTAGATGTGTTTTTCCCCCACCAATTTTTTTTACTGCTACACTTTTGCATCATTCTATTCAGAAGGATTTCAGACAGTCTGCATTGTACCATAAAACCTTGTTGCCTGTTGGTCTTGGTTTCACATGACTCAAGAGTCTGCCTTGCAAAGTCACTGTAGGGGAGAAGTGTCCCTTCACATGCTCCTTGGAATCTGTTCCATTTAGATAGCCAGAAGCTGCTATCTAATATGATACCTAAACTTAATCCATGTATTTACGATACTTGGGGTGTGGGACATAACATTGAGTTACATAACACCATATTTTCCCAACTAAGATTTGTACTTTAGCATTATAATACCTAGTTGTGTGTCTCAGTAGCTGTTCTTGGGAGATAAGAAGGTAAACTTTGTGTTTACCCGCTTGGTACAATGAACAGCAAGGTGCATGCACATGTGCAAGTGTCAGACTGGGAGTTTTACCCACAAAATGCTCTGTGTAACGTTGTTCATGTGTGTTTCCCTGAACATCATGGAGAGTAAAATACACCCATACCTGTTTTTGCTCTGGAAACATCTGAAGAACCATAGTGGAATCTGGGTGTGGCTCACAGTAGCTGCCCTGGGGAAAGCAGGAACCCATCTGCTCATCCACTCACTCAGCAGACTAATAGCAAAGTGTGAACAGGAGCTCCGAAGCAGCAAGAGGTGACTTTCACGTATGAAATGCTCATTACTAAATTTCTGTCCATTTAGGGTTTGTTAAAAAAAAAAAACACTTTTCTGTTGATTTTTTCTTGAAGAAGTAGCCCAGTTCAGTATAATGGCACATGAACAACCAGATTTGCAAGTTTTGGAGGAGGTTGAAAGTGAATCATTAGATGACTAATGCACAGATGATGATGATGATGGTGAAGATGATGAATGACAGTGGCTATGTGAGTCAAAGTTCCTGTGACAGTGAGATGAAGCAAGAATTGACCAGTACAGACACAGGGAATCAAGACCTCCCTAATTCAGATGATGAGGAAAACAACAATGTGAGTGCATATTTAACTAGTTGAAATGGTATAAAATAGTTACACAACCAAATGGAATGACTCAGTGTTAGAACTAGGTCCGAAAATATAGTGAGGATCTTGGCAAGGATGAAACCTATTAGATGGGATTCCACCACTGCCATTCAATATTGGAAATAGTTTTTAACTGATGAACTGCTAAATGCAGGTAAAATATTCTGTGTGCACCAATAGTCATATTTAAAAAATATGCTTATTGTGAAACCTCACTAGCTAAACTGAAAGCATTCATAGATGTGCTGTACTGAGCAGGGCATTCTCATTAAGGTTTGTAGAATAACAATGACACTGAGCTTTGGTTTCCTTCGAAATTGCCTGGGGTTTGATGACAAAACCATCCACCCAAAAGAGAAAAAGAACTGATAATCTGGCAGCTACTGTTTTATTGTTTGAGAGCTTTGTTTCAAAATGTCAAACAATTTATACACCATCTGAGTACATGACTACTGATGAACATCTTGCAGCATTTTATGGTCACTGTAGCTTGAGGCTGTATATGTCAAAAAAAAAGCCTTCAAAATACAGTATAAAAATATATGCCCTGGTATATGTGAAGACATATACTTTCAATTTAGAAATTTATCCCAGAACTCAACCATCAGGTCTTTATTGGTATAGTAACTAAACAATGATGTTGTGAACTGACTTGTTGCTCCCTTCTCCCAAACTAATCAGAATGTGATATTTGATACTTGGTTTGTCTTACAAAAAAACAGAAATGCAAAACATGTGTGATATATGTGTACAGCATGTGGTGTTGTCATGTGTGCAGATTGCCTTAGAAGTCATAAATTGAAGTAAAGATTATTTTTCTTGTAGAATTCTATTGGGAGTTTTCACTGTAGCTCATATAGGAATTTCTTTCAGTTATTTTTTAGACTTTGCAAACCAAAAAACACTTGATGTTGAAAATGTTGATACTTTTTCATAAACAATAAATATTAAAATTTCAATACTTTACATTTTTTATATTTTTCCTTTTAAGAACTCATTTAATATAGTAAAATGCATACGTTAAAGTCAATAATTTAGCAATAGAAATATTCTAAAGATAAGCAAGAGTACTGCGCACCCACAACAATGCTCTTTTAACACAAACGTGATGTATGCCCCTCTGGAATCTGCCCTGGTGGAGAGAGGATGAGTATGGAGGCAGCTGCTTCACCCTCACTCATGAATCATGCCCTGGAAGTACCGTGTGCATTTAAGCTTCCACGTGATATTGTCACCAGTTTGGCATTCGGTGTCTGTCCCTAAATTTTGGGGTGTAGAAAGAGGCCACAGTTTTACTTTTTTTTCCATCTTATGGGTCAGAGTACCTAGTGCAGTAATATGCAGTGGATGTATCTTTTAGAATAGTCATCACTGTTCTTAAATGAGGTCACTTGTGAAATACAAAACTGATTATCTAAAGGACTGTGCCATTTGAAGGAAGACTTGGACTTTGAAACCAGCCTCTTCACCTTCCCATACACTCTTGTATAAGGCACTTCTGTGAAATTTCCAAAAATCTAAGAAAGGAAAAGTTTAGAAAGTCAGCACCAAGCAAATTGCACTGACAAAAGAAAATCCCATTGCATTCTTTTAAAAATGGATTTTACATTCTTAGAGAGTAAGACAGGATGAATCTTTATATAAAATATGTTAAGCAAGTGTTTTATTGGGATTTTCCTGTGATTTTCTTTCTTTTTTTTTTCTTTCTTTTTTTTTCTTTTTGACACGAAGTCTTGCTATGTATGTAGTTCAGGTTGGCCTTGGACTCAATTATGTAACCCAGTCTGGCCTCAAACTTTTGGCAACCCTCCTGCCACAGCCTCCTGAATTCCAGGATTACAAGAATGCACCACCACATCCAACTACAAATGTTTTGATGTAATTGGCTTTTTAGCACTCCTTTTATAGAAAAATACTAAATTTGCCCCTGAAATAAAATGCAGGAACTCTCTAAATATAGTTTAAATGAGTGAATTTTAAGTAATCACTTTTCAGTCAGTTCCTCCAGCGACAGACAATAGCCTTGGCAAGGTTACTAGGGACCACTGATGAGCTTCTAGACCTTGCTCACTTTATATGTGATATGCTTTCCCTTTTATTGGTGTGTTTTCAAATTCTCAATTTAATAAACAAGGATTTCACCTTAAGGACTAATTTAAGTTTCATCTGGGTAAAAGTTCCCTTTAGTAGACAAGTTGATGCTTGGTGTTCATAATTATTATTGTCACAGTAAGAGAACCAATGTCAATATGATAAAGTTTTAAAACATCATGAGTATAATAACTAATGCTAGTTGAATCGTCTTACTATGTACTTTTTACTATTGTGAACCTAAATGCGAAAGTCAGTGGTACTGTAAGATGGCTACAACTATTTTCCCCAAATTAACGAAAAGGAAATCAAGGCAGAGGCAAATCAAAAAAACTCACCTGGGAAAGAGCTAGAAAGTACAGAGTCAGTATTTGACCCACGCTTATCTTTGGAACCCTTGATCCTAGACACAAGTATATATGGCTACTACTACTTATAGTAATTTAAGCTGTATAACAGCTACTTAAATGTCTTTCTTCAGTGAAAGGTCAGTGCCTGAAAGTAAGAAAGCAAAGAATAATGCTCATCATAGAATAGTATTCAGTAAATGAATATTTGATATTGGATGGATAAGTGTCAAAAATAATTAGAGTAATTTTTCTTCATTAATTACAAATTATTTTAACTTTAAGGTTACAATGATGATATTCAAGAAATGTTTTGCCATTCTGTGATATCAGAAGTTTATAATGGTTTAAAATTTTTTTAAATTAATGTATTTTTGTTTTTTTTAAAACAAATTAAGAAAACTAACCTTTACTTGTTACTCTAGTCGGCTCTGCTTTCTGAAGGGCTATTGTGACCTCAAGATCTACCCTGACATTCATACAGAGATCTTAATTTATATGTTTCTAAACATCAAAGGAATGTTTTTCTTGATCTCTTTGCTGAATTTACTATTTAAGTGAAGACGTTTAACCCAATTCACCACATAGTTAACATGTAACAAATGTGAGAGATATTTGAATTATTAGACAATGCAAAAAAAGAAAACAATTATCATCATTGACTTACATGTGATAGTATCCTTTATGACCAATGATACCTTCTGAATTTCTTTTTTTAAAATTTTTTATTTTAAAGAGAGTAAAACCAAACAAAATAAAACAGAATAAAGTCAATCAAAACAAAACAGTGAAAGTGATACAGAACTTCAAAACAAGGTATTAGGAAATCAACAATGGTTTCCAAAACGCCTCTTATTGTCTTCAAAACAGTTGTAAAAACCGTCAGATAGAATAAAATCAAACAAACCAGAAGTGATGAAACCAATCAAAACAAAACAATGAAAGCAATACAGGACTTCAAAACAAGGTAATAGAAAATCAACAATGGCTACCATAATATATCTTGTTATGCCATCAGATATAATAAAATCAAACGAAACAAAACAGAATAAAATGAAACCAAATAAAGCAATGAAAATGATACAGGACCTTAAAACAAGATAATAGGGAATTAACAATGGCTACCACCTTCAGAAAGAAATTCCCCATAGTTGCTATATTGCATATTGTTACCCTCTAAATAGATGCTCAGATTACCAGCTTTAGGCCTGAAAAATCAAATGATATAGACATTAATTTTTTTTATTTTTACTTCAGTAGTTATCATCTCAGTCCATGTTTCTTTGAATATGTTGATTGTTTACCACGTGCTGTCTGGCTCACAGGAAAGAGTTAACCTCTTCTTGGTTCTCTTCCTGGGCTGCATGGCTGCTGCTGGCTCACAGGAAGGGGTTGGCCTGGTCCAAAACTGCAGCAGGTTCCCAGGAAGGGGTTGACCTGGCCCATGATTGCCTTTGGCTCATAGGAAGGAGTTATCTTCTTCTTGTCTCTCTTCCTGGGTCACATGGCTGCTTCTGGCTCATAAGAAGGGGTTGGCCCAGCCCCTGAGTTTCTTCTTTTACTAAGACTGACATTACATATTTGAGGGTAGTCTTCATTATATGTGCATGTAGCTGTATAATATGACTCACAATGAGAAATAGATACAGGTCATCAAAATGTATATACACCCATGTTTTTGTAATAGAAAGAAGGAATATAGTCGACTATCAAAAAATATCTGTGTGTTCCTGGGGAGCTGGCACTTGCCTGCAATTCTAGCTGTTGGGTGGCTGAGGCAAGAGAACTGCTGTGGATTCGAGACTATCCTGGGCTTCATAGTGAGTTCGAGGTCAGCCGGAAGTATGTGCATAGTGTGGCCCTATCTCAAAAAATGCCTGTGTTGTACTGTCTTCCAAGTTGAAGGTTTATAGTACTATGCTAAATTTGAGAATAAACTGCAAATCTACACATTTATAGCACAGTTCTTTGCTCCATTGATGTTACACTTAGCCACATGACTGGCATTGTCCAAAAGGCTGTTTGCAGACAAATTTCCAACTCCAATCAGAGACTTGCAAGAGACACTACAAGTTTTTGCCAACTCTCTCATTCTTCTTGCTCTCACAAAATCATATTCAAAATACATTCTCAAACTTCGATGGCAAGATGGTGTTTGGAGAAGGCTAAAAACTAATATCCTAGCACAGGAACTCCACATATGAACATAGACACTGGTAAGTCCCACAAGGGATACAAATGATTGTTGATTTAGTGGTACTGAATTTTTTTAGGATAATTGTATAGTGCATTAAAGTAAAAACTGAATAGTAGAAGAGAAGAAATGGCAAATAACAAGATAAAAATGGGATTTACATATACAAAGACTATCATACTATGAACACACTAGAATTGCTAGACAGAATATATTATGCCAAAGTATGAAAAGTATAAATAAATAAGGATGCAATCATTGAGATGAGAAAATAAGATATTTAAGGTATAAATAGAGGAAACAAATCAAAAATTAAAATGTGGATAAAAGCAAACTATAGTTGTCAGATAAGCAGCACAAGTGATAGATTAGACACACCTAATTAAAGTATTAGTGAACAGAGTTTTCACTGACAAAATTCTGAGACAAATGAACTTTTATTTAGAAAGAGAAAAACAGGACCAAAAGAGATCTTGATAGAGATTATTGAAATAATGTATGTGAAGAGATAATGGTTGTTGATTTTTTAAACCGGTAAAAAAAAAAGAGACGGACTCACAAATCAAAAGAATGATACATGTACAAGACATGTAAATAATTTGCTAAAATTTCTTAAACATAATATAATGAATAAACATAACCAATAAAAAAACAAAAAGAACAATCAGAGTGAAATCAAAATTTATACAAGCAAGAATAGAATTCAAATGATCACCGGGTCACATATATGAGAAGTTAATAGAAAATAATTGTTAATTGAAGTGGGTGTCTACACTATTTTATAAGAATGTGAAAGATATTACCAGAAGCAGAAAACTAAACATTTTACATAGGAAGATATCAACCGCTGGGAGATTGATTCATTGACACAATTCAGAAAGTGGAAAAATGATCTAAGAACAATCTAAGATACATGAATGTAATTATACACCAAAAGGGATGAGAAAAAATTTAAATCCAAGCAATTATATCAAAAATCATGTGGACTCATAGAGTTGATCTTTACTTTGAGGAAGAATTCAAATATTGTATAGAAAACATCAGTTAATATTAGCAGAAATAATGTATATAATGGAAAAGCGTGCTTAAATTGCACTGTCTTACGTGGTAGCCCTAATCATGGCTACTTTCTATGTTGTCATCCTTGAAGAAACAAAATATATCTTGGCCCTCATTTTTGTAATAAATGTGAAACTATTTTTGAAGAATTTCAAGATGATTAAACATTGTTCAGTGTTCTCAGATCATCAGAATATCATCTGAAAATCATCACAGCCATCTGTTCCTAATCACAAGAGATGTGATATAACACTAAGTAAAGATACATTAAACACCCCAGACTGTTACAAGAAAAGACAGTACAATACTTGCTTAGAAGACTTTCTTCATTGACCTCCAAACCATTCTATTTTTACCAATGCCATATCCCATATATTTTTGAATCAATTGATTTTGGATAAGTTAAGATCTTTTAACATGATCCTCCAAATTTCAACATCTCAGAATAACAAAGATTATTTCTTCTTCTTACAGCAGCTCCAAAATGAGTCTCCTTAGCAAGTTTTCACTCTACAACCTACAATGGTGAAGCAGTGCCTATTCTGAACATTGCAAATATGGTAAAAGGAAAAGAAGACATTGGTAAACCAACAGGTCTGTCTTGCAGTTTTCTGCTCACAAGTCAACGTACAGTATTTTTACTCACCTTTTGTTTATCACATTGAGTTAAATGGTCTTTCTGATTACACCACAAGAAGGTCAGATCCTCCCCCAGGCAGGTCATGTCCAGTTACCTGGCCAGGTTTAGTTTTGAGAAATATGGAGTTATCCTTTCCTAGAAAGAAATAAGTGGCAAATAAATGATATTGCAATCTACCCACCATATGCAAATTGAAAACTTTTTCTGATATTATTTATTCATGATTCACTAGGTATTTATTTTAAACTTGCCATATTCTTGAAAATATGTTCAATGCTGGGGAATAAGATTTGAATGAAACAAAAGGTCTCTGTTCTGATAAAACTCACACATAGCAAAGAAATACATATTAATATGACATTGTCAAATTGTGTTCATAGTCAAGAGATAAAGTGTTGTGGGTAACTTTCTGATGGAACTCAGCAGTAAATATTTTGGCTTTCGGTTCTGTAGTCCTCTGATCTACTACAGCAGGCGACTGAAATGAACTGCTATTCACTGGAAGAGAGACTAAATGTGGTGGTGGTCTTATTTAGATAGGATTTTGGGGAGACCTATCAAAGAGTTTGAATGTATTGAGACCCACAGACTAACCAGATAAGCATGTGAATAACTGGGGTCATGTATGTAAGCAAAACTTACAATGCAGGCCCTGGGTCAGGCCAGAATTCAGCGTTGGTGGGCAGAGAGGAAAGTCCAGTGTAGCCTAAGCACTCTGCTGAAGTTTGCAGTCACCAACGAAGAGAAGTACCAATTACATAAAGCTTAATAGGTCATGTGAGAAGTTTGGATATCATTATAGGTGGCACTGGAAGTCGCTGTACTATTTGATGCAAGGGGTGCCATAATTGGACTGACTGAAAAACTGTCACAGCTTGCTGTTTGCAGACGGGATTGTGGGTGGAAAGAACAGCAGCAGGAAGTTATTTCATTCATCCAGCGGAGTAGAGGTGGTTTGATCTAGGAATGGAGATGGAAAGAATTGTGCAGAGTCAACACATTTTGAAGCTGAACTTGACTAAACTAAACAACTAATTGGTTGAGAGAAAGGGAAAGAGAGCAGATATTAGGACTCCACAATCTGAGGTCTGGACACATAGGTAGTATATGGCCTCCTCAGGTTCACCTACTTTTACAAAATAAATTTGAAAATTGAAGCAACTATCTGGTGATTTAAAGTAAAAGAGTACTTCAATTCAAAATAGAGTTGGGACATAGCCTGTGATTGCTCTAACCGCCTTTGTGATTCTTTATAAAGATTACACCTATTCATGCAGTGTCACAGTGTACCCAACGAGAGAACTGGCAGTTCGATCAGCTTTAACTGAACCAGTCAGCACCATTTAGCTTTCAGATTTCAGAATCACAGAAGTCCCCAAGGCAGAGGAAACTATGTTATTAATCAGATGTACGGTGAAGTATTCTTAAATCCAAAAATTTAGTCTTTTTTTTTTTTCTGGAAGAGTAGGCATTCATTTGATAGATTAAGTATTGTGATTTCCATGTATATTAGGAATATAGTGGCATAAAAAAGTGAAAATTCTTACATGGTTTTTTATTGGAAGAGGAAGGTATGCCCAAGTACATGAATAAAGCAATGTGTATAAATTTTGATGTCTCAGAAACAATTGTTACTTTTGAATTTTATTCCTTTATGTAGGTCTCCTTATAAAAATTAAATTTTCCAAATAACTTTATTGTTTTCAATTCCATTCTCTATGATCTATATAATAGATTTTGTAAAAATGATAAGAATATTAATGAAATAAGTGATCAAACTTTCTGAAATGCAGAAAATGTTTGGCCCTAGTTGACAAACTATATTCAGTGAAATACCTCATGAACCAGATTCAGTACTAGGAGAATACATGGCACACAAAATAAATGCTTAAATCAATTCAGTTTCATTATATTGTCATGGATAGGGAATTTGTTTTCCCATTGTTAATAACATTTCGTATACAGAATAAGCAATTGAACAATATTCTCACTGAAATAACTACTTTATCAGTTTAATAATTTCTGTCTTTCTAAAATAATTTGCTGTCACAATTATTAAACAATTGTATGACAAGCAAATAGATACTCTGATTATTTTCATTATAATCATTATATGATTGTATAAAATTAATGAAGGAGAGCCGTGAATATTAAGAGTATGAGGGATAAATTCAAGACTGTAAATAGAACATTTTTCAGGGAGAAGAGTTTTTTTTCTACTTTAGCTAAAAGAAATTCAGTAGAGAATACTGAGAAGGCTGAAATTTGAAAAAGGATGAATGGGATCGAGCAGAATAAAAGTTGAAACCCGAGGCTGTGTATTGTATTGATAAACAATCCCTCAGTCAATAAGACTCAGGTGAATAATACCCAAACCTCCTTTTCTTTTATATTTCAATTTATTTTTATTGCCTGTTTCTCAACCTCTCTATCGACATACACTTACTCCATTTTTTATGTTTCATTTACTCATGCTTTTCCCTTGTACTGCATCTTAAAAGAACAGTTTCTCCTTTCCTCCAAAATGAGACCCACAAAATCTACTTTCTTTGGGTAAGCATAATAACTATCATTTCAGTATCTTACCATGAAAAAAAAATCCCCTTCAAACAGCTCTTGCTATCTACAAATTAATTATAATTGCCACAGAAAGCAATGACATAAGATTGGTAAAATGAGAAAATATTGATCTGCAATCAAAACAAGCAATTGGCACATATATGTATCAGCACTCAGTCATCTCAAAAAACTACATCAGAGGAATTACACTGAACAACAATAATCTATCATTCATTTGAGTATATTGGAAATCAGAATATTTAAGTTATTGCTTCTGAGTTGTATTTAATTTTGAAAAAAATCTTTTCCTTGTGTGACAGAGATTTTCCCATTTTGGAACTCACTTTATTCACGAGGATGTTTGTTTTAAGCAGAAATAGTTTTATAAATCTATATCCCCTAAACACTTACACAATTATTATTGCAAGTTTGTACTAAGTCAAATTAGCTAGTGTTACTAAATAAACTTACTTTATTACCTGACCTTAATTAGAATATCTTTATAATGATGGCATATTTCTCCATTTTCATCTGTGTTAACCTTAATTGTATTTTCTCCCCTATTAATTCCTTTCTGTTTTGCTGTAGAATATACAAGTTCTCAACACTCCTTAATATTCAGATATTCACTAGTCAATAAAATAATACTCTTGCATCTATAATTTTACTCAAAATGTGAATAAATATTGGACTCTGGATTGTTTTCTGTATCAAAATAGATTGTAATAGTCAAATGCTCATACATAATGTTGCATTATTATCGCCATTCTCTATTTTTTTATTTTCTCATTAATAAGAGAGTTTCTCCTAAATTGTCTGATTCCTCTTTGTAAATATGTAAAATTCTTTCTGGGTACTTTGTTGTTTTGTTTTACTTTGGAATGAAATTTCATGAACTACAAAGCTAATATGTAGACATTTGTTTAAATCTGATGCTTATCATTAGTTTCTTCACATATTTAAATTCATTCTTTAGAAAAAGTTTACTAGGCAGTTATTTTCTTCACTGTAATGAAGAAACAGAAAAGCAATTTGCAAACCAAAATATGTACCTTTAAGCTATTATTTATTTTCTTTAAGATATTAGAATACTTTAATTTTGCATAAGTATCAATGTGATTGAAGATTGTCCTTTTTTTTTTGGCTGGGGATTTAACTCAGCAGTATAAGCACCTGCCTGGCAAGTGCATGGTCGTGAGTTTAATCCCTGGTAACAACAACAAAAAAAAAAGATTATCTTTTTTTATTCTGAATTTCTCGCATTGTTTAGAAATAATGTTTATAGAAGTATGCTGACAATTTAATTTCTAGCATGTAGTTTCCTAGTTGGAGTACACTGTAGTAGACTTCCACAAAAATACCCTCTTTCCAAAGAAATCCTCCATTCACTCAATCAAGAATTATTTCTGGAATGTCTACTACGTAGGACTGCCTCAGATACTGAAGTGAATAACACTGACATACTTCCTGTACCTAATAAGCTTTCATTATGATGCAAGTAACATATTAAAGAGCACATAAATCATTCACCTGTAGAGAATTGTTGTGAATGAAGAGTACACTTAGAACATAAACCTATGGTACCTGAACTAGTTTGGGACACAAAGTAGGCTGAATAAGCAGTGAGGCTCTTTGTGTGTAACAAGGAAACAGAGGCCAGGGCCTGGAAGACCTTCCCTGATGATAAACATGCAATGATGTCTTGAACTAAAATGATTTCAGTAGATGTGGATAACAGGAATGAGCAAATTAAAATGAAGTGAACCTGCAATTGACAAAAAAGAAGAAAGAGGAAAAGACTGGGAGATTTTAAGAAAGATGTCTGGCTTAGGTTATGTTGGTATTTCTCACTCAGAAATGACAACTGAAATCAGTAACTTCAAGTTTATGCAAAAAGGCTGAGCTATCCCTTGGCTACAGCATTTCTAATGCTGTGTCCTCATTCTGCATTGCGCCGTGTACTTGCAATAACTGAAACCACTGGCTATTGCATCTCACTAC
Source organism: Dasyprocta punctata (assembly GCA_004363535.1). NCBI lineage: Eukaryota > Metazoa > Chordata > Mammalia > Rodentia > Dasyproctidae > Dasyprocta > Dasyprocta punctata. The sequence continues at coordinate 14,918 of RJWM01017332.1, read as the reverse complement.
TGAGAAAAGCCATTTGATTTTGAGGGTAAAAAGGTCAGCAGTAAGTTTCTTTCATGGTCTAAGAGCACTTTGAATTTCCATCAGTGTCCTTTTGCATTTTCATGCTGTGTTGTTTGGACTATCTGCTCTTAAGCTACCAATTTGCTTCAGTGCAATCAGTGAACTCTCTTTCCCCTTCTTACACAAGTGACTATGGTATTATCTCTTCTGAAACTTGTAGCACCTGCTGTTAGTCAGACCTCCTGCCACTGCTAGTTGCCAAACAGAATTAGGATAAGTAGCTAGTATGAAATCTATTATATTATGCTACTGAGAAGATAAATGGTGCTTAAAGTTTTACCGGCAGACTCATTAAAGATGTTTGAAAATAATACCTCTTTCTTGGATTTAATCTTCCCAAAGAACAGTAATTGGTCAAATTTCAGACTTTTGAAAATTTAATTGATGTGATGTTTTCCTGGATAACAGACAGAAAGGGAGAGGGAGTGAGAGGGAGTGGGGAGATGAAGGGAGACGGACAGAAAGAAAGAAAAACTCTAAGTGCATTATTTTATTTTCTTAAACTTCTTCTTAGGGACAGCGATGTTGCTTTCTCTCTAAGTCAAAAAATTCAAGATGAAAAGTGAGATGTGCACATAGACAAAGAGATACCAATTATATTCCTGACATGCTCTGGGTCACTTTCTGACATCTTTTTGATGACAGCAGATTTGTGCAGACGTAATTGAGGTTGGAATGGGAGATTTTGGTATTCTTGATAAAGTGTTTCTCAATGAATCCTGCTTACTTATCATTTGACATAAACTTAACAACAACCTAGGCTTTCTAGAATGGTTAAGTAAAAGTGAAGCTAGACCAAAATCTAAACTGCTAATAAACTGATGACAGTCTGTGTTTTTCTGCTCGGAAGAATCAGGTGTTTCTAAAGAAAAAGTATGATGCAATAGGATTTTATATATTTCATAACCAATACTTGTCTTTTGGAGAATATTATAAAGCCATGCAAGTATTATTTACCAAATAATGAAAAAGATTTACTTAAAAAATACACATTTTATTTTATTCAGTATATTTGAATATTTGTATCTGTCTACCCAAAGTTAGTATATTTCTGCTCTCAATGGACCATCTTATGATTTTGTTATCTTTGTCCTCTGTGGGAAAATTTCTGTAAAATTAGAATGTTTTGCAATGATTTACAAAGGCATGATCAACTGAGAAATTTGTTCATAACTGAACTATATTTTTTCAAAAGACTTTCTAATGTTAACTCACACATGAGACACTAGGAATAAATTGGTTTCTTTTCTGTGGCAAATCTTTAACATAATGGTTGTCAGATTCATATTTTAATGCATAAAAATTTTATCTATGTTTATGTTAGAGAAATAGGCTATTAGGAAAAATAATTTCTAAAATAGTTTTAATTTTAGATATATTTTGTTTTTTCCTCAATGGATAGGGTAAAATGTCAAAATACAGATGTTTTTCTTTCCTTGTGCTTACCAACTTCTCTTTTAATGCATGTTTCAGCAGTAAGATATTCTATTTTAGAAAAAAAATTCTTCAGATTAAGGAGCAAAGTTACTGTAAACCTTGGCAAAATACATCAATCTGCTTATATTATGCAAAATCTTAATAGATAAAATCAATAAGAAAGAGCTTCTCTAGTTCATGAAGAGGAGGAGCACCGAGAACCCTGTGGTTTGAGTCGTATCATGTGGCAGGGTGTTGGTCCCCATTTTTTGGCCTTGTGACATCTCAAAAAAATCCCTGGGGTTCCTCTAAGAACAATTAAAAAGCATTGATAATAGGGAGAAGTATCAAAACCATTGGCACTGGAAGTAAAAAGATTAAGTTCTTAGTCACACTTGGTCACTAGTTTGCTTTGTGACTCTCAAAATCTCTCAATTGCTATTGGTCTCAAGAGTTAAAGTGAATTTTCTCCCAATTTATGCAATTCATATGCTTCTTGAATTAAAAACTATTATGTCTGTACATTTCAGGTAGGTCAGTTAAGTGTAAAAACTATCTAATCATTAGATTCAACTACAATTTTTGTTTTAAACCCTTTATAAAGATAGTTGTTGCTATTTATAGTATCATTTTAACCTAATATAGGATGAACTGAAACTTAATTACCTACACACAATAACTGTTACTGTTATTATTATCTTTAAATGCAGATAGGTGTGTTACCTCATCTCAGCTTTACCACAGGTCTGTTAAAAGACATTTTTAATTTTAATTATATAAATTTAATTATATAAAAGCAAAGTGAAGGAAGTTAAATAATTTACCTGAAATTAGTTGTAGACCTGGTTGAGATTTGAATTCAGGCTTGTTTGTCTCTGGATTTGTTACTCTTGGCCAATTATTTTGCTCTGAAGAATAGTAATTTTTCCTAAGAATATATTAAGAAAAAAATGTTGCCTTAAATTTTCATGTGATAAAATACATTAAATTCACTAGAGATGATTCATATTATTTATAAAATTCAAAAGAATTTAAATACTTTAGATGTCAAAAAGTTTTAAAATTATGTGAGGTATTTTCATTCAATGATTCAAGGTTTAGTTTTAATTTTTTCACCTGATTATTTGTATCAGCTTAGATAAATCACTTATAACATCACTGGAGTTCAGTTTCTTAATTTATAAAATAAATGTGAGAGCTATCTCTTTCAAATACCTTTGAAATTATCAAATGATATTATTTCTAAAATGCTTATTGATTAATTTATATTTCAAAACAAAAGAAGTAATGACAATGCTTATTATCTCATAAGTGAAATAAATCAAACTCACATTTGTAAATATCATATTGTGTCCCTAGTGTAAAAGAAAATTTTAAAAGTTTTTTAAAGTATATTTTGTAAACAACAGTACATATTTCCCAATTCTTTAGGGAATAATGAAAGTTGAATGTATGCAACATTTTGCTAGTTATAAAAAATGCAATTGTTTAAGATTTGTCATCTTAAAATCATTATTTGGAAAGTTTGGACCTTCTAGCTCTTGGCAATTTAACTTCCATTTTAACCTGTGTTATAATTTGATGTTAAACATCCCCTAAATGTCCATGTGACATTCGATCCCAGAATATTGCTAGTGGCAGATAGCGAAAGTTCTAAGAGGAGGGCCTTGTGGAGAGAGTGAGATCATTAGGGCCATGCCCCGAAAGGCTATTGTAGAACCCTGAGTTCTTCCTTTCTCTCTTTTGCAGTTCATTCTGACATGGTGGGCAAACCACACCATATGCCCCAAAACAATGGGGCTACTTGGTCTTAAGATGAAACCTCTATAACCAGTAGCCAAATAAATAAATCTGTTTTATAAGTAAATTGCCCATGGTATTTTGTCACAGTGATATGACAGAAAATCAACCAATCCAGTAATTTATTCCAATTATTTTTATACTACATAGGCTTTTATTGGAAGAAATACAGAAGAAATATCCTTAAACCTAAAAAATTAAAAATTCCTTCCAAATTAAGAAGATATCTTTTGAAAATTTGGTCCCATCCATACTTATTCTCTTTCTTTCTTTCTTTCTTTCTTTCTTTCTTTCTTTCTTTCTTTCTTTCTTTTTTCTTTCTTTCTTTCTTTCTTTCTTTCTTTTTTTTCTTTCTTTTTTCTTTTTAATTTTAGTCGAACTACATAGAACTTTGGATACAATCATGCATAGTAGAACTTTATCCTTAACATATCTGGAATTTTAGTGCAATCAAAGCACTCAAGATGGATTAAAATATGTCTCTGTGGATAATAAGTTGAAATCTAAAATCACAGGATCTGAACTGTAGACCATACTGATTTTTAAATTTCATTGTAACATGTTTCACAAAATTTTCTAATGTAAACTCAGTAAAATTAAATAAGAATAATTAAAGATACAATAGTCACTAAAATGTCTAACAAGGATCAGATTACATCATTCTAGAGACTGGTTGTAGGGTTGGATTATTTCTTTAGAGTGAAAAAAAAATGTCAGTTACATCAAGCACACGAAATGGATTGGATAAGGGACAGAGGGTTTCAGTCAAAGTCTATATTTTTTTTCATCCTCCTGAACTCCTGGCTGTTCTGCAGTTCATATAGTAGCTCTTTTTGTTTTTATTTGCATGAGGTTTTGTGTAATCAACTTCTCGAGAATAGTACTGCTATTTAGCCTATGGTCCTACAGAAAAAAAATCACTTTATTCTGCCACTCTATGAGGCAGCATAATAGTTCTTCAAAAATACAGGCAGTCTCCTCCTTCACTAACTCCAAGTACAGAAGATTAATAGTGTTCAGGAGACACTGTCGAACACCTTATTTCCAGTCCAGTGAGTAGTATTTTGGGACATTGAATTCACGGAAAGACATAAATGTTACAACTTTCAGTTTTAGCCAACTATACTCACTAGTTGGCATCTGATCAAATGCCACAACCTGTAGCTCTGAATATTCACCTGCCAAACAGAATGCAGACATACTTTGAATATAGAATAAATCCTAGGTTTCTGAAACCAAATGCTGAAATTGCTTCTTTTGTCCCTTTAACAGTGCTGAATGAATATTGTGAAGATACAAAGAAACTGATAGAGTAGAATAGAACTGTATACTGAAAACTTGTCTCAGATGGCATAATGACAGTTGGAGAAATTTAGATAAGAAAAAATGAAATGTCAGAAATCTTGTCTTAGGGGCTTCAGTTCTGCTGGCATATGCTTCTGTTAAAACTGGGAAACCCTACCTAATCCAACTGTTGAAAAGGGCTGGTTGAGAAAAAATTACCTAATGTACTTCCTACTATGATGCAGAAAAGAGTCCTATTTAAAACTTTAAGACAACAAACAACCGTTTTATATATATATATATATATATATATATATATATATATATATATTCAGTTTTTCTGATTTAGAAAATTAGAGAAGGGAGCTATCTACATAGTACGCAAAGCAAAAAGCAATTTATGAAAATGTATGCAGAGCTATTTTCATGCTGGGAGAGAGTAACACTTAAAAATATTTAAAACCCAAACAATTTTACCTTTGCAATTTCATCGCAATACCACTTTTACTGAAGTGTTCCAACGCAGATACGAATGAGTGCTACTACACTGCCACCTGGTGATTTGGCAGATAGGAGAGATTTGGGTAAAATGCCTGACAGAAAAGGAGCTTTTATTGTGAGTATTTATTATGCTGAATTTCTCTAATTATATCCAAATTTGCTAATAACATGAAGATTCTTTGTATCACATTATATACTATCAAACAGCATGCTCTTGGTAAATTTTCAAATGAGTTCTATAAAAATGTATATGTTTTCCATTTTGTATTTACTTGCAGCTCGATCTTTAGTTTGTACAGAGTAAATTAGCAAACACGTTGCAGAGGCTCCAGGGCTGTGATCCATCCTGGAAGTGAGGGATAACAGGAGTGACCTGAACTAAATTTCTTCTATTTCAAATGTTTGTTTTAGGTTAGCAATCTTGATTTGCACTATCAAACTTTCAGCTAAAAGTTACTCATTGATCGTACACTACGCCCTTTTCCTTTCAAAAATGATTTGGCCTAAGTTAGACTAGCTTAAGCAAATGAAAGTTGGATGACGAAGGCAACAAATGCAAATAAAAGAACAAAATATGTGAGCATTAAAGGAAGTGTTACATTTTTGGTTATGTTTCTTTTTTTTTTTTTTTTTTTTTTTTTTACCTCTGGGGAAAATAGTAAACCATTTTAATCAAATATACAAGCTAAAATTACAAAATTGTTAGGCAACTAATTTAAGGACATGTTAATTTAATGATGCTAACCACAGATAGTGAGATGAAATACTTCCATGAATTCCCTTGCCTGCATGTTCGTACCTACTAACCTGGAGGATAATTTAGTGAAAATGAAGGCTGAGCAAACCGAGGAGAAAATCATGCGGCACAGCTGCACTGTGGTAACTCAACTCTTCCTCAACAGAGCAAAAGTAACCCTTAAATTCAAAAACTGCAAAAAGGGAGGACGATTGTGTGTCTTATACACACAGTTTATTCTTAGTAATTGTGATAAGTTAAGAGAAAGTAGTTAGCCATTTATGTAGATTTCCAGTGGATTTAAATCATCTACTTTTCAGAGCACTGCTCAAAGTGTGATACAATATAAGCCTTTTGGTAGGAGGTGAATTAATCGCTTACTTATACAGTAACAGCCTTCAGCTATGCATATGCCAAAAAATTCTACCCTGCTATTGAGGGTCTAACTGCTACAAATAGGCGTTCAAATAGGCACGATATCCATACACCACATGCTGATTGGCCGAATCCATTACAGGATAGGCACGTGCTTTGGTTACTGTAGAGACTACAATCTTCCTGTTTTATCTATGTAGCCCAAAAGGATTAATTAAAGGATTCAAATAGTAATAGTAATACTAGTGTCTTGTGGGGGGGTGTCAGTGAAGGATAGAGAGATAGGACGTTTGTGGTGCTGTACTGACATACAGAAAAAAATCTTTCCTATTTAGCTAGCTTTATCCAATTTTGTTTTTATCCCTCATGTTTTCAAATTAATGTATTAGTTACTGTATTCGGTGAGTGAGCAAGTCATGGAATATTGGAAAGTTAATTTATTTGAGCAGAGATTTGTTCATTGAAATTCAGGAAGAAACAAAGAACATATTATTAAGTATAATCTTGAAGAAAGAGTATCAAACAGTACATTTTAAGTAGAATCTTTTTCTAACAGTAGACAATCAGATCTAAAATACTGTGGGCAGTCACAGCCACGGCTTTTTCTAAAGGACAGTGAGGGAGGCACTGTCTATGTTCGCAACACGGGGCAGACCCGCTGCCTGTGCCTCGCTCCCAGGCCCGTGATGAGTCTTCAACCTTCCACCAAGGGGAGAATCTTGGTGGAACGATTTTGCAAGCACTGAGTGACAAAAAGGAAACAGAGAGCTCCTCTGTTGTGTTGTGCTCTGCATTGTAAATAGCCAGGGGAGACCTCAGTGGAGAATGAGTAGCAATAAATCTTAGTTTGACTGAAATTTCTAATAGGATGATACAAAACACACGCACACACACACAGAGCTGTTCAATTTGGAAATATGAAAATGGAAAGAAAGCAGTGCGTTTTTGTGCAACCATAAAGATGACATGTTCTCCAAATCTGAGGATCTCTCTAAGCATGATGTCCGTGGACAGAGTGCTTTATAACATAGAACAATGTTAATCTTTATTTTATTAGTGGAGTAATAGATCTTGACAACCATATGAGTTCTTTTTCTTCCCATTAATCTTTCCACTTTGTAATGCCAATCTGAAATTTACCATAATATGTATATCTACTTCTTTCTTAGAGCCCCATAGATTCGGTCTAAGTGTGGGATAGCTGCTTAAAACTGAAGCTGTTGCTAATAGAGAGGTTCTAGTAAATATGAAAAATTAAGATTAAAAAGTATGACAAAGGATTTCTAAATAACATCAGGTAGAATTAAAGAAAACACAATTACATTCATTGTTGATCACTTTTCACTTTTGGCCTTCTCGTTCTCTGTCTTTAAAACTGCGATTTTTCCTGCTTTTCTTCAGCAAGCTGTATCTACCACTAATGCGGTTGCGTTTTGGAAGAGGCTCCAGGGATTTTCTGCCTTCATTCTGCGAAACGACAAGCATGTGGTGGGTAACTTAGAGGGAAGTGTAATAGCACATATATTACAGAGCAAATTATCACATTCTGAACATCATTACAATAATGGTGATTCCTGTAGTCATGTTAATAAGTAAAAGCTATGTCTGTACTAGAAGTATCTAAAATAAGTATTTTTATGGCAGAATTCAACAGCTCACTATTGCAGTATATTCAGGCTCACAAATCAACCAAGACATTTAAAAGTGGCATTCAACCAGAAGATGGATTATTATACCTAGGGAGTAAAAGGCATTATTGCCTACCCTAGCACTTTTTCCTATAAAAACATACTACTTCCTAACTTAGCTTGTATTGCTTATAAGCCAACAAAATTTCAGCCAAAAGGGATATTTTTCTACAATATATCACCTTTTGCTTTATAGTTTTATAGTTCTCTACTCCAAAATGTAAAAAGGACATTTGTATTTAAATTTTTTTTAATTCTTTGAAGACTGCATATAAATAAAGTTCTAGGCATTTGTCTGAAGAATTTTTATATGATTTTTATAATTAAAAGTTGATTTATGGGTGATAGTTTGGGTGACAAGAGTTTAAATCATCTCTTGTTTTGTAATGCTATTTGGGTCAGGATCACTGAACATACACGGGACTTCGGATGGAAGAGAGGGAATAAATTTAGGGATAGTTTTAAGATGTAGATTGTCTGTTGGCAGAAAAGTGTGTTCCTAGGAGTCAGTTTTCAAAGTTTGTGAAACAAAAGAACAAAGTAAAAGAAAAATAATTAAACGACATCACTTAAGGAATAGTTATCATACACTAAGATGCTGTCTTTTTCAAGACCAAGCAAAACTCATTAAGAGGAAGGTTTGGTAACTCTTAGCATGTTAAAGAACAGTAAAAGGTGCTTATGGTGAAGCAAATTGAACAAGGCTTTTCCACATATGGAAATTGTAGTTCTAGAAAAAGTTTGTTTTAAATTGAGGTGCTTCAACGTTTGAAAACAGAATAATTACACTTGGAAAATACAGTTTTAGAGTTTTTCATTTAATGGAAGCTCGACTGAAACTAAAATCCACTACTTACCTGGACTGAGAAATTGGGAACTCTTCAATTAAGTCTTCCAGAGGGCTTACAAAGCTACAGAATTAGAAGACCCAAAATCTATGTAAAAATTCTTTCCAAATCTCTGGCTAATCACAGAAATGAGTATGTATCAGGAAGAAGCCAATGAGAACCTACAGGTACTGAAATAGTTGGAACAAGAAAAGTTTCAAATACAGACCTCTGGAATTTGATGTTAAGCCATGGTAATTGCCTGGTAAAACAAAAATCAATGCTCTTCAGGGGAAATCATTACCCAGCAGAATCCATAGTCTCCGCAATGCTGTAAACATAATTTCCAATTAACAAGCAAAAATTACTAAATATACAAAGGAAAATGAGCAAAATTTTTAACCCTACAGTTACACTACTAGAACTTCAGCAACTGTATTCTTAAAGTGTACTGGGTTATATATGTGTGTCAAAGTCATTTTGATATTTTTAAACTACATGGTATTTTCATGTGGAATTTATATCTGCAATATATATTTAGATATAAACATAGATATAGATATATAGATATGTAATAACCTAAAAAATCTTGTAAAACTGTATTAAAAGTCAATATGTTAAATAATTTAATGAAAGTAGTTTCTTCACATAATATTGCATCTTGCATTTTTCTAGACATATTCACAAGAAAATAGTTTTTGATTAAGAAGTTTAGGAAGAGGAGATGGGATTTTTAAGTTTTATTCACTATTTGCATTTTTAAAATATGGATACTTAGCTATTATTTACATTTTATTTGTACATGAAAACTCATTGCGTCAATATTTCTACACCATTATGGGATATAGTATGGTAATTTGATGCATGTATATAACGCAGAATAAATCATGGTAATAACTATTTCTAGCTCTTCAAATAGTGAATAGTTTTATATAATGGTAATGTTTTACTCTTCTAGTTATTGTGAAATACATCATGAATTGTTTTAATTGCTGGAGATTTAGCTCAGTGGCCTAAGCACCTGCCTGGCAGAGGTGAGGTTGTGAGTTCAATCCCCGGCACAAAAATAAATAAATAAATAAATAAACACCAGGAATTGTTTTAATCAATAGTTATCCTATAATGCTGTATTAAACTGGAACTAATTCTTCCACTTTGTGTGTTTATGCCCCTTATTGAGTTTTTTTCTAACTGCCTTCCCCCCTCCCTTGATAGTCTCTAGTGACCACTATTTCCATCAGTTTTTCTAAGAGATACAATTACTAGCTTCCAAAATTGAATGAGAACATATGGTATTTACGTTTCTCTGTGTGACTTATCTCAGTTACCTAATGACCTCCAGTTCTTTCCATGTTACTGCAAATGACAGGATTTTTTCTTTTTATGGCTGAAATACATATTTACATCACATTTTCTTTGTGCATTCAACCACTGAAAGGCATTTGGACTGATTCCACATTTTAACTGTTGTGAAAAGTACATAAACACGGGAGTACAAGTATCATTTTTATATAATGATTTGATCGTCCCTGGATATATACCCAGTAGTGAAATTGCTGGATCATATGGTAGTTTCATATTTAGTTTTTTAGGAATTTCAATTATTTTCCATAGTGGCCATGCTAATTTGCATTCCCATAATCAGTACATCAGAGTTTCACCTTTTAGTTATGTTTTTGATATATAATAGGCTCATCTTGCTCCTTTTGGTCATCCCTCCTCCCATTCTTCTTGTCTCCCTCATCCAAAGATCTTCCTCTCACCTCCAAAAAGTCTACTGTCCTGTTTCATACCATCTCTTTTATTTTGCTCATTAAATCATCTCTATCTTGGATTTCTCACATAAAAAAGACCATGAGATATTTAACCTTTTCTGTTGATCATAGCCACTCTGCCTGGAGTAAGGAGGACATCTCACTGTGGTTTTGATCTACCTTTCCCTGATGATTAGTGAGACTAAAAGTGTTTTCATGTACTTGGCCATTTGTATGTCTTCTTTTGAGAAATTTCTAATTCTTTAATCCATTTTTAATTGGCTTATTTTTGTATCCAGTGTTTTAAATTTTTTATATATTCTGGACATTAATTCCTTGTCACATAATTTTTTAAAAATATTTTCTTCTATTCTTCAGATTGTCTCTTTGCTTTGTTATTTCCTTTGCTGTGCAGAAGCCTCTTATTTTGATATAATGGCATTTGGCTATTTTTGCCTTTGTTGCTTGTCTTTGGGATCCTATCTAAAGGCTTTTTGCTTAGACCAATATCTTTTTTTTTTTTTTTGGCACCAGGGATTAAACTCACAACCTCACGCCTGCCAGTAGGCACTTAAGCCACTGAGACAAACTCCTGACCCTAGTGTTTTGAGACAGGGTCACACAATGTAGTTCAGGCTGGCCTTGCACTCACGTTGTAGCCCAAGCTGGCCTCGAACTCACAAAACTCCTCCTGCCTCAGCCTCCTGAGTGCTGGGATTAAAGCTGTGCACCACCACGCCTGGCTTAGACCAATATCTTGATATGTTTATCCTTTTTTATTATTGTAATCTTATAACTGTACATCTTCATTTAGGTCTTTGATCCATTTTGCACACAGCGAGAGGAAGGAATCTAATTTCATTTTTTATATATGCATATCCAATTTGTGTGCACCATTATTGAAGAGACTGTCGTTTTCTACACTGTATTTTATTGGTAACTTTGTCAAAACTCAGCTCTGTGTTCTCTATTCTGTTCCACTGGTGCGTTTTTGACAATGACATGCAATTTTGTTTCTAAAGCTTTGGATTCAATTTTGAGTCCACTATTTTCTTTTTCAAAGAGCTCTTACCCTCCCTGTCAGAGCTTTTATGTGAAGATTTTCATTTTTTGTGTGTGTGATTTTAAAAAATATTTTATTTTATTTTATTTTATTTTAAACAAAAGGAAAGTAAGAAAACAAAGCAAAACAAGTCCAGTCCAGTATTATTTCTTGCTTTTTCATTTATTTATTTATCTATTTATTTATTGTTCAGGATTAAGATTTTCCAGATAGTGATGTAGTTCCATGTGAATTTTAATACTATTTTTTTCTTTTTCTGTGAAGGAAGTCATTGGTATTTTGATGGAAATTATATTAAATCTGCAGATCACTTTATGTGCAACTATTTTAATGATAGCAATTATTACAAATAATGAACACAGGATGTCTATCCATTTTTTGTTTCCTCAAAATACCTTTTAATCAGCATTTTATAATTCTGATTGTGTTGATCTTTCATTTCTTGATTATACTTACTATTAAATATTTTAATTGTTTTAGTGGATATTGTGCATGTGATTGATTTCTTAATCTCTTTTCAGGAAGTTCATCATTCTTTTAACAAAACGATACTGATATTTGTGTGCTTATTTTGAATCCAGAAAATTTACTCAATTCATTTGTTACTTCTAATTGCCTTTTGATTTTTATTCTTTAAATTTTATGAGCATAAAATCATGTTATTTGCAAACATGGCTTGGCATTTTCTTTTTCAATTTGAGTGGTCTTTTTTTCTGTCTTTTGCCTGATTTAATTACTAAGATACCCAGTATTATACCAAATAACAATAGTGAAAGTAGAAAACTTCGTTCTGTTTTCTATCTTATAGCTTTTCTCCATTAGCTATGGTATTGGTTTTAGATTTTTCATAGGTAGACTTTAATGTTCTGGTGTTTTGCAGTATGTTCCCACTTTATTGAGAGTTTTTATCATGACAGCTATTGACTTACAGAATGTTTTCTTTTCTGCATCTATTGAAATGCTTGTATGGCTTTTGCCCTTCATTCTGTTCACATTACATCGTGTTTATTGATTTGTGTGAGTCCCATTAGAACATGCCCTATGTTTTTTTGATTTCCCTTTCAGTTTGAATTGCTAATATTTTATTGGCAACTTTTGCATCTATGTTCATCAGGCATATAGCCTATCATTTTCCTTTTTGTCATTTGTCTAATTTTGGTATCAGAGTAATACTGTATTTTTAAAGACTTCAGTACTGTCATTCCATTTCATATCTTTGAAATAATTTAAGAAAAATTGATATTAGCTCTTGTATAAATATTTTGTAGAGTTTAGCAGCAAAGCTACGAGGCCATGGACATTTTTTGAATGGGAGATTTGTTAACTATTGTTATATGCTATTACTCTTTTTTGGACTGTTTAGAATGTCTTCATCTTCTGGATTCAATTTTAGTAAGTTTTGTGTGTTCAGGAATATATCCATTCCTTTCAGGTTTATGCACATATGATTATGTGGTATACATATTTAATATAATAGTTTCTTATGATCTTTTGTTTTACAGTGGTACCAGTTATATTGTCTTTTTTATCACCTATGATAAAATTTATTTGAGTCTTCTTTTTTCCTTGGTTAGTATAGCTAAAGGTTTGTTAATTTTGTTTATAGCTTCAAAAATAAAATCTTTGTTTCATTGAACTATTGCATTGTTCTTAGTTTCAATTTTATTTCTGTTATGAGATTTAATATTTCTCACCTAATAATTTTGACTTATTTTGTTTTTGATTTTCTAAGTTTGTGATCTATATTGCTAGTTTGGTATTTGATATCTTACTATAATTTTGATAGGCATATTTATTACTATAAACTTCTCTGTTGTCTCACTGTTTTAGTTCAAAAGACCTCTCCGTAGGTTCAAAAATCACTTCTGCTTATTCAACTCTATTCAGGAACCTTTCTACTGTATTTTTTATTTCCCTGGTTGAGGTTGTTATTTATAAGTTTTCTGAATCATCCTTTTTTCTGATTTCTAATTCCTCTCATTCATATTCTGAATGATTTTCCTCATTTTTTTCTATTATCTATCTACCTTCTTTTGCATCCCCATAATTTTTCTCAGGATCATTATTTTGAATATTTTTTCAAGCATTTCATATAATTCATGGAGTTTGTACTCTATTGCTGTAGAATTCTTGTATTCCTCTGGAGGTGTCATGTTACTTTTTGTGTATATTATGTGCCTAGTTGATATCTGTACAACTTGTATAATATTATCCTCTTCCAGCTTAATGAGGTAGCCTTTGTAGGAAGATTTTTTCCATTTAGACCAGATATAGAATGTCTGGTGACACATGCCTTGAATTTGGTGAAGGAAGGGTCAAAAATATAGTCTCTGATTTCTTTATCTTGGATTAATTTCAGCACTGTCTATGAATACCTCGATAGTGTATACTGAAGCAATTTATAGAGGTAGTTGTATGACACTGCAGTGGTTTTAAGCTTCCAGAAGTGTCTTCAGGTTCTGCACATTTATGGCACTGGATTTTGGCATGCCCGCTTCCACAGTCTTGATAGGCGGGATTTGGACACAATTGTCCTCAGGTTCCTTGGGACAAGCACAGGTGACACCAAGCACTTTGGCACCAGCAGTCATTGTTTGATAGACACAGCATCTCAAGTAGTACTTCCTCTTGACTCTCAAGATGAGCGCTGAGAATACCCGGCCTGTGACATAAGCATCCATATTCCTGGAGACACAAGACTGAATGGGAGCTTCTTCATGCATCCAGAAAATCACATAGGTGGTACTGGGTTTATGGCATCAGTCAACATACACTCAAGATTATGGTGCACAGAAAGATCTCTCTTAAGTCTTGTGAGGAGAATATGGGTGATTCTGGGCTGTATAAATAATTAGCTGAGTTCATGGGACTGTGTGGCCTGAGAACATATTCTTTAGGTTCCAAGTGATAAGCACAGATAATACTGGGATTTTTGGCATCAGCATCAGTGGTTTCAAGTTTGTGGGCTATGAGAGAGACCTTCCATAAGTACCAAAGGGTATGTGCAGTTAATTTTTGAGCATTGGTGTTTGTACTCTTAGCAGTATAGGACGTGAAGGAGAACTTCTCTATGTTTTCTGGGTCAAGTATATCTGGTGGTTTGTGTATCTGAAGTTCCTGAGCTTTAGAACATGGGTAAGAATATTTCTAAGTCATGTGAGGCAAGCTGTACTGGGGAACAAAGCCCATGACATGTGTCGCCATAATTCTAAAGCTTCAGGCTGTGGTTTGATCGTTCCTACTTCCCAAGCCTGGGTCATGCAGATATAGCTGCACCCGCAGCTTGTAGTCCCAGTGCTGTGGGATGGAAGGGAAGCCTTGCCATGCACAGGAGTTGGTAGAGAAAAGGATTGTTGAGAAACATACTTCAGAGATGTGAGATTACACAGGGAACTTTCCCTACTCCTGATGAAC
>RJWM01017331.1:0-43327 GCA_004363535.1 Dasyprocta punctata | reverse complement strand
GACCAGACCGCGGAGACACACACACACCCGCCCCAGCTTGGGCCGGGCCTGGGCCCCGCAACCAAGGCAAGGAAACCACCCCAAGCCCCGCATGGCCTCCACTGGCTCCATGCGAAGGGCCTGGCTGGGCCCCAGCCCCGTGAATGACAATAGAGGCCAGGGACCAGGGAACCACGACACTGGAGTCACAGCTCCAGGGCCGGGTCCCACAGGCACCTGGGTGCAGAAGTCCAATCGTGGGGGGCTGGGCAGGGGAGGAGGAGATAGACACGAGCGCACTCCAGGCCTTGGGCAACTTCTGTAAGTTCCGAGGATGGCAAAGGGAGTGGGGGTCCCTCCCTGACTAGGCCTTGGAACCTTGTCCCCCAAATCTTTGCAAAGAGACAGAGAGATCGAGGAAGAGATGTGGTTTCCAGATCGCGCGACCCCCACCCTAGCCCCAAACTGGAAAGTAAATACTTACTCAGCCCCCGGACCAGGCACAAGCTAATACTCAACAATACTGATGCCTTGTTTTTTTTGCTCTGTCCAGACCGCAACGCTGTAGCCAATTTAGATATGCTATAAATTTAAGAGGTTGCCATGGCTACGATGCGCCCATTGGCCACCGGGCCCCCTACGTGCCGCGCCACGTCACCAAATCTGAATAAGGATGCGCGAATTAGGCGGCGGCCAGACAAAGATGAGGATCCGGACCGCTTGAAAGTGGGGGAAAGTGCCGGCGCCTCGCCACCGGGGAAAGGCGCTTGGCAGTGCAGAGGCCGGCAGCCACCAGAGACACCTGCGGGAGCCCAGAACAAACGCCGGGGTGCGCGACTGGCGGCACGAGGTTGTGAATGCCACCACCCCCCATCCCACTCTGGGCAACCCAGCTCCAGGCCAGAGATCGTCCGAGGACTTGACCGGCTGAGTCTCGGTCTGTACCGGACTCGGCCCGTGGCGGTGGTGGCAGCGGTAGCAGCGGCAGCAGCGGCGGCGGACACAGGAGACAGAGAGCGGCGGGCGGCAGGGCCAGGAGGCCCAAGGGCCGGGGGCCCCAGAGGGAGCCGAGGCGGCCGGGGCCGCCAGGGCGCGCGGCTATGATGGTGCACTGTGCCGGGTGCGAGCGGCCCATCCTCGACCGCTTTCTGCTGAACGTGCTAGACCGCGCGTGGCACATCAAATGTGTCCAGTGTTGCGAGTGCAAAACCAACCTCTCAGAGAAGTGCTTCTCGCGCGAGGGCAAGCTCTACTGCAAAAACGACTTCTTCAGGTAAGAGGCCAAGCGCGCTGCCCGAGAGCCCGCCCTGCCCGCGCTTTGCCAGGGCACAGGGGAGAGACCAGGAAATCCATCCCAGCCTCCTGAGCGCCAGCGCTTAGCTGGGAGTGGGCAGCTCTCTATCCTCCTCTGCTCCTCTGACCCGCAAGGGGCCCGGGCCCAGGTGGAGGAGGAAGGACGCTGCTTTTCGGCCTCACCTTCACCCCCAGGAAGCTCCAGGGGCGGTGGGGCAGGGGAAGTAGCTTGGTCACCACGGCTGCAAGCCCAGCACCAAAGCTGCAAGCCCTGCTCTGAAGGAGGCCAGATTTTCCCTGTTCAGGGTGACTGGAGATTTCTCCTCCGGGGCAGGACTCAGGAGACCTGAGGTGCCCTTCTGAACAAACAGAAACTTCCCAGCTGCAGCGGGGGCCCAGCCCCAGGGAGAGCGAGCCTCCCCCTCCCCCACCTCCCCCCACCCCCTTAAACATGTTCTCCCCCGCTGAAAGCCCAAAGGGATGGAAGCTGGGAATAGGGACCTTTGGGGGCCAGCCTGGGCTGTGTCCCCTACCCCCAGTCCTTCTGGCTCTGAAGCCAGTCAGGACAGACATCCCTCTGACCCTCAGTTTCCCCATCTGGGAAAGCCCAGGTGCAGGGTTGTGCCGGCAGCTTAGCTCTGCCTGCTTCCCCCGAGCACCCAGAGCCCGCTTTGTCAGTGCAAATTCCGGGCGCTGAGGGAAGGAAGGGGGGCGTGACCCACCCCGCAGAGAAAGGCAGCCCACCGGCCCAGCACTAGGGAATTTGAATAGGAGAAAATGTCAGCCGCGCCTTTACATGTGTAAACCCCCTGGCCCGGAGGCCTGCCGCCCTAATGTGGCGGTGCTTGCAAAGCGCCTAATGATTTTTGATAAGGTGCATATGGCCAATTACGCTGCCGGATAAGGCCAAAAGTGACGTATGGCTCCTAATGCCCTCACTACATCAATGTCACCCAAATTCACCCTGTTTAAGACATGGGTGTGAGGAGATGTGGGGTCCCCAGAGTCCTGATCCCTCTTCCTTTTCCCCACAACCTGCACCTCGGCATTCCCCTTGGGGGTCTGGGCCCTCAGTCTGGGGGAGGCAGGTTTCTCCCTGAGCCAGAGGAAAAACAGGAATTAAGACCTCGAAGGAGGGAACGGGGACTGGAGTGATCCCATGCCCCAGCCATACAGGGTTTGGGGTGCCTCCCGCTTACATTTTCCCACTGACCAGCGGGGCCAGGTTTGGGGGAGAAGGTTGCAGCTCAGTCCTTGCTTCCCAGAGTCTGTCCCTCTGAGGCCCCGCTGTCCACAGCTCCCGGCTCCATGGTCCCACAGTGGCGGCTCCTTATTAGCGGTGGCAATGAGTGCAAGTTTCCCTCCTTGGGGGGAGGGGCCCTCCACCCCACCGCTAGGCCCAGCAGCCAGGCAGAGGGGCCCTCCTGGAGCCCCTGGCGGATAGGAAGGGTGAAGGAAGCCAAGCCCAGGAGTGGTCCAAACCCAACCTGCCTGGCTTTCTGCCCTTGTGGGGGAGGCGGGCTGAAGCTCACCCCTTGGCAGCCCATCATCAGGGGAATCGTTCTGCTACAAGCAGGGTGGCCCCTATCCCAAGAAAAGCCCTGGGCCTCTGTCCCCCTCCTGTTCTGGCCACCAAGGGCAGAATTGAAGTTCTAACTGACAGCAGCGGTGTGTCCGAAGCCAGGGTGGGCGGGAAGCGGCCGGAGAACACTGGGCTCTGGGTCCCCCAGGCAGTGACAGGCTCCTTGGGTCCACAGACGCTTCGGCACCAAGTGCGCCGGCTGCGCGCAGGGCATCTCACCCAGCGACCTGGTGCGCAAGGCCCGGAGCAAAGTCTTCCACCTCAACTGCTTCACCTGCATGGTGTGCAACAAGCAGCTGTCCACCGGCGAGGAGCTGTACGTCATCGACGAGAACAAGTTCGTGTGCAAGGATGACTACCTGAGCTCCTCCAGCCTCAAAGAGGGCAGCCTCAACTCAGGTACGCAGGCCGAGAGCTGACCTCCCAAGCTGCCCCGGCAGGGCACAGAGAGGGGATTTGAGGCAGGGGAAGAGAGTGCAACTGGAGGCCACCTCGTGCCCCCGCGCACTCCCCCAACTCAAGAGCCTTTCCCAAGGGGTCCTCCGCCCCTCATTTAGACCTGCTCGACTCATTTTTCCGTGTCATTTGAGGTCCTGGTAATTTCTAGGTGAACTGCGATTTGGAGGAAGGAGAGAAAGGAACGGGAGAAGGGAAGGGACAGCTGTAGGCCCCACTGTCCCCTCTTCGAGAAGGTGGTCCTCCCGAGGCATGCCCTCACCCCCCGGCCTCCCCGAAGCCCAGCTCCCCTGGAGGCGCTGAGAGGGCTGGAGCCGGGCCGCTTCAAAGGCCGGCCCCGCCTGGAGAGAGTGGGCGGGCGCCGGGTCCCTGGGGGAGGGGCCGTCGCAGGTTTGGGAGGGAACCCTGCCCGGCCGGTGGTAGCCCGGACCGGCTGGAACCGGCCACTGAATTGGAGAGGGATCGGACCGCCGCTGACGCCGCTGTCCCCTTCCCGATCCGTCCGCCCGCAGTGTCATCCTGTACAGACCGCAGTTTGTCCCCGGACCTCCAGGATCCACTGCAGGACGACCCCAAGGAGACAGACAACTCGACCTCGTCGGACAAGGAGACGGCCAACAACGAGAACGAGGAGCAGAACTCGGGCACCAAGCGGCGCGGCCCGCGCACCACCATCAAAGCCAAACAGCTGGAGACGCTCAAAGCCGCCTTCGCCGCCACGCCCAAGCCCACGCGCCACATCCGCGAGCAGCTGGCGCAGGAGACCGGCCTCAACATGCGGGTTATTCAGGTGCGGTCTGGGGCTCCGCGTCCTCCTCACCGCGGCTGGCGCTGGGAGCCGAGAGCCCCCTCGCCCAAGAAGGCGCAGGCTTCTGGTAGGGCACACCAGTGCGCCCCGGGCCAGGGACAGCTGGGCACCCGCCCGGTCCGAGGTGGGGAGCGAGCAGCTGAGAGTTCGCCCGGCCCTGCTGGCCTTCTGCGGTCTGATTCTGGTCAGGGCCACTTCACCCCTCTGAATTCCGCTTGCTGCCCTGTTCCACGAAGGTTTTAAGCCTGTCTGGGGTCCAGCACCCCTCCTCCCCTCCCATCTTCCAAGCAAAGAAAGAGGCGAGGTCCGAGCCCGCCGGCCGCAGAGTCAAGGCAGGAGCCTTGCCGGGCGGGAAGCCTTTATAAAGCCGTCAGGCCGCGGACAAGCCGAGGACCAGGAAGCCCAAGTCTTTATGAGTCACCCCACGGGTCCGCGAAATCCTTCACCCTTGGCTGGTTCGCTGCCGAGGCCCCTCTCCCCACCTCCCGGCCTAATCCGGCCCGGCCCCCGCCTCGGGGGAGGCCTGGTGCGCAGAGGCGTTAGGACCCAGCAGGAGCAGCGCGGGCAGGGAACCGAGGGGAAGGCGCTCCGGACGCGGAGCTCACCGCCCCCTCCTCTGTCCCAGGTGTGGTTTCAGAACCGACGGTCCAAAGAGCGCCGCATGAAACAGCTGAGCGCGCTGGGCGCACGCAGACACGCCTTCTTCCGGAGTCCGCGGCGCATGCGTCCGCTGGGCGGCCGCTTGGACGAGTCTGAGATGTTGGGGTCCACCCCGTACACCTACTATGGAGGTAAGCGGCACCCCGGGACGCGCCGCTCTGCACCTCGCCCGCGCCGCTTTGGGCGACCCGGCGCGCATGAGGACCCAGCCTGTGCGCGCTTTCCACTACCCTGGTACACGCCTCGCCCTCCCCCACGCACGCGGATGTACACAATCAAGGACACACCTGAACACGCATCACACGCATGCACGCTCACCCCGGGCACAAAAGCAGAGCCACGCGCGCCCGTACAGTGGTACACGTACACACACGAAATGTGGGGGCGCCTTTACCCACGCAGGACACCTGGACGCACACACACGCTTGCGTTCAGACCACGAGGATGCACATGGAGACACTCGATTACAGTCACACGCAGGTACAGCCCACTTCCCCCACCTCGCTGAAGTACAGCCAGAAAGGCGCACAGAAAATCACACTTCCAAGGGCCCTGCCACTGCGCGGCTGTCTCTCCACTCCCCGCGACGCCGTCGGCGCCCTTACACCTGCTGTACTCGGCAAAAGCTGGAACCATCCTTGGGGTCCGGGGATGAAGGGTCCAGACTCGCCGAGAGCTACCCGTTTGCTGGGCTGCTTTCCAAGGCTGCATCTCCTGCTTAGTGGTGACCATGGGCTGGGGGTCTGGTGCTCTGAGCCCAAATGGAGGTCGCTCGGAGCCCACCCTGCAGCCCCAGCGATGCAGGGTTTCCTGCGTGCGGGCTCCTTGCGCCCAAATGTCCACTTCCCATCTTTGGGATGGGGCGCACCATGCGCCTCGGTTTGCAAAGGGGGAGTTCTGAGGTTGGTTATCATGTCCTTCACCTGGTCACCCGCTTTTCTCCTTTCTCTCCCTGACCCTCACGTTCCTCACACTGAATTTGTGACCTGGCCTGGCTTTCTGCTGGGTTTGTTAGGCCCTTGCTGGGGCCCAGTAGCCCTGGCGCCCCTTTCTGGAGCTGTAGGCCCAAGGAAGCACTTTCTGAAACCTTTTGACTCACAAATGTCTCGATTTGGGGGGTCTCCAGGAAGGCCTCACCTGAGGGACATCTGCATTGTGTGGGGCTTTCTGCCTGCTCAGGGTGGTAACCCAGTTAGAGAGGCCGACTTCGGAAGGACTCAGGGACGAGTCAGCGTCAGCGAGGGGGAAGAGAGGGCAGGGGCCAGGTGTCCAGACGCCTCCAGCAGGGAGGTAGGGGACCCTGGGACTGCCCTCCAGCAGAGGGAGGAAGCCCAGGCCCCTAGAAGTTGTGGCAATGTGGGAAATTGTTCTCTGCAGTCGCAGGGCTCAGCCTGGATGGTCCAGACTCCGGGGTCACCCCTCACCCACTGTCCACCTCGCCTGGCCTCTTTCCCCACAGATCAGGCCCTGCGCAGCGAGATGGTGGGGTGGTATTGGCCCGGAATTTTCCCCGCCCGAGTAATTAACCAAGGTTTCCTGGAGGACCTGTCAGCCCACACCGGACCTGCCGCGTGAGGAGGGAGCCAGGACGCCCGGGTCCCTCTTTCCCTGGAATTTGGGGGGGGCTACTCCCCAGCTCCCAGCAAAGCAGCCCCGCCTAATCCGAGCTGGGAGATCCTGGCAGTGTCGGCGGCAGCGGGCGAGAAAGGGGCCGGGCGGCGGGGCGACGGCTCCCCGTGGGAGCGCGGACAAAGCCCCAGCTGCGGCTTTTGTGCCCCTTTCAGACGGCGTTTGTTCCAATTACCTCCAGCCCGGCCGCCATATGGGCGGAGGCGGCGCGCACGGCGCCGGGCCGCGGCCTTCATGGGCTTGCAGGCTCGCTTGGGTCCCCGGTGGCCCCAGCCCTTACCCTCTGGGGCCCCAAATTCGCGTTTCCCAAGCTTCTTCACTTTGGAGGAGAATGGAACCCATGTATTTTAAGTAATTTAGGGCCGTTTTATGTGTTACCTAAACCGTGTCCAAGCCATGCCTGTAGACCCCCATTTGGACAGATTTGGGGGTCTGGAGAAGAAAGTGGGGGCAGGAACTCAGCCCTGATGGAGACCTCAGGACCAAGCCGGGGCGGTGGGTTTACAGAAGAGACTGGCTTTCGCATGCGCTGCTCTTCCCGCCGTGCAAAGCGGGTTGTTTTCCCCGCTATGGGCTCCCAGGTGCTGCTTCTGCGGGGTGTCCTACCCCGACCCTTGAGGCTCCGACCTACACGGGGGAAGCAGTCTGTCCCACCAGGCCTCAGGGAGAGGCTGCGGGAGGAGGACAGAAGGTTGGTGCAGGAGCGGTTTGTGGAGGCAGGTGGCCCGCACCCCCTGAATCTGTGGGGAAATGCGCATCTGTGTGCTTTACTCCGGAGAGAGCTCCAAAGCTGTTATCAGCTTCTCAAAAGGGCTCCGTGCCTGAAAAAGGGTCTCCTGGCAAACACACCCAGCGTGGGCGGAGGCCTGACCTTCACCCGAGCAGCCGAGGGTGGGTGTGCATGTCCTGCTCCCCCTCTTCCAGGCTCCTGGGGCTCAGATCCCTGTTTTCCAGGTCAGGCCCTGCGTTCGCCCAGTGGGGCTGTGGCAGGCGCTGCGCGGGTCCTCAGGGCACAGGGCAGAGAGGAGGGCGCTGACGCCGAGGAGCCCAGAACCCAAATCCGTGCCCCTCTGCGCTCAGGCCGCCGCGACGCCGCCCCATGCGCTCCCGGCCGGCCCCAGCGCCCCGCTTCTCCGGCGGCCCCACTGTCTCCGGGTCTCTGCCCCGTCTGTGTCTCCGCCCACCCGGAGTTTTCTCGGGGCTCTGAGGCAACTGTCTCATCTCTTTCTTTTGCGTCTCCTCCACTGTGTTTTACTCTGTCTCCGATATCCGGGGCTCTTGCGTGTTTGCTGTGGAATCAGCATCTCTGGGCTCCTGTCTCCTCGTTTTTTCTGGCGACTCCCCGCCGTGCTCAGGGGCCTCTCCACTGGCTTTCACGCTGAGTCTGCCGGCCTCTCTGTCCACTCTGTACTGGGGTCTCCGTGTCCACCACCACCTCTGAGACTCGGAGCCCCGCAGTCCCTTCCTTGGCCGGGAGCCTGTGACTCTGAAGCCGGGACTCTCTGCCTGAGCCCCTTATTGTCTCGCTGCCTCTCCCAGGCCCCCCCTCGGCGCGTGGCATTGTCTTCTCCCCAGCGCTCCCCGGGGTGTGCTGTGTCCTTGCCATCTGGAGGGTCGCAGGCCCCTCTCCTTGGTCTCCGTGGCCACCTTGGGTCCCTGTCCGTCCTCGGGTCCGCACTGGCTTTGGTCCCTAAACCGGACCCCTCCCCGAGATCCCGCGGGTCCCCCTCGGCCGTCGCCGTGCCTCATGGGTCGCTGTCCCCCACTTCGCTCCCGCAGACTACCAGGGCGACTACTACACACCAGGCGGCAACTACGACTTCTTCGCGGCGCACGGACCGCCATCGCAGGCGCAGTCCCCTGCCGACTCCAGCTTCCTGGCCGCCTCGGGACCCGGCTCGACGCCGCTGGGCGCCCTGGAGCCGCCGCTGGCCGGGCCGCACGCCGCCGACAACCCGCGCTTTACCGACATGATCTCGCACCCCGACACGCCGAGCCCCGAGCCCCTGCCCGGCGCGCTGCACCCCATGCCCGGAGAGGTGTTCGGCGGCGGCCCCAGCCCGCCCTTCCCCATGAGCGGCTCCGGCGCCTACAGCGGGGCGCTGTCGCACCCCAACCCCGAGCTCAACGAGGCGGCCGTGTGGTAAGGCCGGGGCGGGCGCCCCCTGCAGCCTCCGAAACCAAAACGCCCGACGCGGACTCGGCTGGGGGCGAGGGGGCGCCCTCCGGGGTTCTCCCTCGGGTCCGCACCCAACCGGCAGCTGCTCTTGGGCTGGGCGCCGGGGGGACCCAACCCCCGTTCCCAGCCCGCGCTCTCCCCCGGCAGCCGTGAGCAATTCCTTGGGACCAAAGTGGATATTCTGAAGGGTGCAGAGATGCCAGGCGCCCCGGCCCCCACCCGCCGCCGCCACCATCTCTTTGGACTGAGGGTCGAGGCGAAGGGCTGGAGAAGATGTTTTTCCCCTCTCTGCAATCCTAGTGGTTTTTTGTAACCTTATTTCTCGCTCTGCTTTCCCCATCTTAAAAAAATGACTTAAAAAAAAATAGATTGGAAGGAAAAGATGAGGAAAACATCAGCCAGAAAGCGAAGATGGAGGAGAGGGAATTGGGGGAGGACCACCTGCCAGTTGGCGCCCCCTGGTGGCCGGTCTTGGGCTCAAGGTCAGCTTATCTGGGAAGCCGGCTTCTCCCTCTTAAGGACATTTTCTTTGGAGCCCAGGGTCCAGGCGGGACCTGTTCTGCCCCCGGGCGAGGCGCCCTCCCTGCCCGGGGGCCTGGAGGCTGGGCCGTCAGGGTGTACAATATTATACTTTTTTGGAAGTTGAACGCTTCTAGTTTCCTTATTTTGTATAAAGAAGAAAACAAATAAAGTATGTTTTTGTGTTTACTGTTTATTTATTGTACTCTAGTTATCCGGGGCTGGACATTTTTATATTTTTAAGAGGCGGGTGGGCAGAGTGCGGGAGGGGAGGCAGAAAGAGGTTTACCTACAAAAAACTTTAAAAAACAAAAACAAAAAAAAAACAACCTTTTTTAAAAAGAAAGATTAATAAAAAAATTCTTTTTCCCTCAGCACTGTGTGGGTTTTTTGTTTGTTTGTTTGTTTTTGTCCCTACATTCATAGAGTGGGTTGAAATCAGTATTTTGTCTGCTTCTGTCTCTGAGACCAAATGGATCCCTTTGCTCTTGGGAAGGCAGGAACTCACAGGGACAGTGGGGCACAAGCCTGTCCCGTATGTGGGAGGCCTTCAGAATGTTTGATGAATGAATGCACTTGTGATCTGCCTCTAATATATTTTTAAAAAATACTAACAACCAAGCAGCTCTGTATACCCATCTAATCCCAGCTCCTGGGTAGGCTGAGGCAGAAGTGAAAGTTTGAGGCCAGCCTGAGCAATTTAGTGAGACACTTTCTCAGAATAAAAAATAAAAAGGGCCGTGCTAGAGCATCCCTGGGTTGGTTGGTTGGTTGGTTTTTGTTTAAAATAGGGTCTTGATATCCCCTGGGTCTGATTCCTAGAAGGGGAAGGGGTTCTGGCTTCAATTCTCTTTATGCCCCAGGTAATTCCAGGTGTTCAGAAACAGAACAACAAAACAAAGGAAAAGAAAGAGAGAGGAGCGGGTCTTTAGGCTGGTGCTGGTTATCTGCAAGGCTGAATTAGGACAGAAGGGTCCCCCCTGGGGAGAAGGCTGTTGTGCCCCGATTCTTATGCAGTGCATGCTTGTGTGATTAGGTGAAGGCCGGGCCGGAGAGTGCGCTGGGGATTTAGGGGGCCCGGGGCCCCCCTTCGCCCTTCCGACCTCAGTTCCCTTGCACAGAAAAGTGGGGGTGGAAGGGACTGCTGCCTAAACACCCCGCCAGCTCAGACTCCGCAGGGCCAGGAAAGCAGATGGAATAAACGAAAACGAACTCTGGAGTCCGGGTCACCCTGGTTCAGGGGGCCCGGCTCTGGCCAGGACAGGGGAAGGGGGGCAGGGAGGGGAGTGGAAGGTGCCACCTTGTGCCAGGGATGCCGCCTGCCTGGGGCCTCACCAGGATGACACGAGGTGACTTTGCTTTCTTCTCTTTTCATTTCTTTTCTTTTCTTTCCTTTTCCTTATAGCACATGTGTTTTTATCAGACTGACACTCTTTGCCCATTGTGGAAATTTTAGAAATTTCAGACAAACAAAAGGAAGAAAATGTCATCAAGCAGAATGTCAGGCGCCTGACGCTTTTGCTTCTGCACTCTTTTTCTCCCTGTTTTCCTTTTCATTTGGAAACCTGGGGGCCGTTCCACGCAGGCCCCGGCTCCCTCCGCGCTCTGGCAGCCTCAGAGCTGAGCTGACCGCAGTCAGAGCGATGTCACCCTCCTCCTCCTCCGGAGTCGCTGCTCCAAGTCCCCTGAGCCGGTGCCCCCTCCTTTTTTGGTTTGGTTTTCTTTCCTCTTTTATTTTATTTTTTCCCCCTCTCTCTTTGGACAATTCTATTGTCGAACATTTGAGTTCAGCCCCAGTTTCTCTCCTCTTGCAGCCACGCTGGAATAAACATCGGCGTAGCTGGATCTTCGCACTTGGTCCAGGGAAGGTATCATTTGTCCCATCAGGGCGCTCCAAGAGGTCGAGGGATTTGCTCAGGGTCCCTCGGCTGGGAGCTCGGAGCCCGGAATCAAATCCATGGCAGGGTGGGGGAGGGGAGGCTCTCTGGCACTTGGCTCCCTGGTTGCAATGGATTCCAGTGACCACAGGAGAATCGGCCAGGCGAACCCCCGTCCCAGCTTCCCCTGGACATGTGTGGACTGCGGAGAACTTTCATCAGAGTGTGACACAGGAGGGAAGCTGGGAATAGGTGGACTCACCCCTCAGTGACCCCCAAACAGGCTGTGACGGGTTGGCAGGAGAGGCGAAGGGGGAAGGGAGGGGAGGAGGGCCGGGCGGCCTGGGGAGAGGGGAGGGTGAGGAATGTGCAGGGGCGAGGCTGCCCTGGTAGTGGGCCAAGCCTGGGGGTGTCTGGAGCACCCTGGGACACGGCCTGGAGGAGGCGGCCGCGGAGGGGGACACAGGGTGAGACCCATGTCCTCTGCCCCTCCCGTGTGCAGGCACACGTGCTGTGACACACGCACACACCGGGCACACTCGCCCATGCGGATCCATGCGCGCACGGGAGGTGTGACAGGCACGTGGAGGCACGCACATGCACACGCCCGCCGCCAGACACACACCTGCCTCCACGCACACGGCCGTGTGAGTGTGCACAGTGCCACGCACACCAGACCGCACAAGCGCAGGGGACACACACAGCCCACGCACCCGTCTTTGCACAAATCACACGTAGACAGAGCCTTACACACACCCGGGGCTTTGGTCTGCAAGAGCTCAAAGCAGGAGAGGCAGCGTTGCCCCGGGGATGCTTAGGTAATGGGGCCCACCAAGCTCTCTGAGGGCAGCTCCCGGAGAGAGGCCGAGCAGAGGCTCTGGGGCCCTCAGAAAACGACGTGGCCTGGGGACCTGAGGCTGGCCACCATGTCACCTTCCTGAGCCTCCATTTATACTACTGTGAAATGGGATCACGGCCTCATTCTACCCACAGGGTGTGGTGGGGATTGAGGAAATCTGGGTCCTGGGGGCTCAGTCCTTATCACATGGACCCCAGTTGGCTGAACAGTGACAACAGGAAAAGGTCAACTCGGCCCCAGTGCACCCCAGGAGCTCCTCACAGCTCCCCAAGAGTCTGCTGGGCCCAGGGCCTCTGAGTGGGGAAGCTCCGTCCCAAAGTCTGATCAGAGGAGAGAGGAGGGCACTGGTCAAAAGTGCAGGGGCCCCAGCCCCACTATGGTGACCTCACTGCCACCGTCTCTCTACCCCTCAGCCCTACCAGAGGAGGAGGCTGAGGTCCCAAGGACACGGGCAGGAAGCCTGGGTTGTTGGTTGGTTGGTTGGTTGGTTGGTTTTGTGGTACTGGGAGTGGAACTCAGTACCTTCACAATAGCTACATCCCTAGCCCATTTTTATATTTTTTACTTTGAGACAGGGTCTCACTAAGTCACTAACTTGCCCAGGGCTGGCCTCAAACTTGTGATCGTCCTGCTTCAGCCTCCCAGACTGCTGGGATTACAGGCATGCACCACCGTGCCTGGCCAGAGGCAGGTTTCTCCTTTGAAGCCAAGGACAAAGCCCAGCTCAGCTGACTAGTGACCACATGGACGGATGGATGGATGGATGGATGGACAGATGGAACTTGGCTGCCATAAAAAGGGAGCCTTCAAGACAGTGTCTGCTGAATGCTGATTCTTCCCAGCAGTGCATTGAAAGCCTCTCTGTGGTTAAACCAAGCTAGCTGGAGGGGCAAAGGGCGCCATTAAAATGGCCAAGATCAAGGGCGGCAGAACCTCGGCCTGGCTGCGCTCGCCCTTGACTCCTTCCCCGCCTCCCCGCCTCACCCCTCTCCTTCCCCGTTAATGAAGCTGCTCAACTCCTTCTATCTCTTCATCACCTGTATTTATTATCATTTAAAAATAAAAGACTTCCGGGAGAAAGAAAATACTCCAAGGCGCGTTGGGAGGGCAGTCGGCCAAGCTGTGGCTGCGCTCTGGGGCTCCAGGGAAGGGGGTGGCGCCTTTCTGTCCCCTGTTGCCCCCGGGGCTGTCATTCTGGTCAGCACTGGGCAGCTGGACCCCACGGGTTCCAGTCTCTCTGGGTCTACTACACCCTGAGGCCCTGCGCCCCTGCCCTGAAATGGAGCCCCCCACCCCCAAGCACCAGGCCCGGCCCCCTGTGCCGAGGACTAATATTTAAAATGCAGAATGACTGCGGCGAGCTCCGGCTCCCAAGTCCTGTCATGCCGTAAAAAGATATAAACAGAATAAATTACCTCTCCAGCTCCGATTATGAGAATACCCATCTCCTGACTGGAATTTTAAGTCCTGCACTGCACACGGCTGATTTATGGAAACCAGAGAACCTCTCTGCATATTTCTCCTGTTCAGCCGTGTGGCCAAGTTTACCCTTCCTATGCCATTAGCGTTATTAACACCTGGGCAACCGATCATTGCAAATGGGCCATTTCCGTGATGAAGGGAAAAGCTTCGCCCGCCAGCCGCTGCCTCTCCCGGCCACGCCACCTCTGGTCTCCCATCTCTGAATTTCACGGAGGGCTCGGGACCCGCTCTGCCGCCGCCACCCACCCCGCAGCACCTGCTGGCAGGCTCCCCCCGACCGAGTGCCCAGCCTCAGCCCGCAAGGGCGAGCGCGTGCCATGTCCAGCCCCGCTCATACCTTTCCTTCTTTGGGCCGATGCTCCCACTGGCCAGGGAGAGAGACTGAGGCTCGGAGAGGGCCCTAGAGCTGCCTGAGGCCTCACAGCGGGCACAGTGGAGCCGGGAGCAGGAGTCACCTCCGCCAGGCCCTTGGCTACTCCAAGTGTAGTCTGAGGACCAGCAATGGCGGCGGCTGCAGCAGCAGCGACGTGAGCAATGCAGCTTCTCAGGCCCTGCGCCCAGGGCCCGTGATCCCCTTTCGCTGGAGGAGGGAGAAGCCTGGGGTGTAGACCGTCACAAACAGCCAGGCCCCGGCATGTGGCCACGCTGACCGAGCCCGATGGAAGCGGCTGGCAGGTCTGGCTACACGCCCCTAGGCCCCGGCCCCGTCTCTCTCCATGGTGATACCTTTCTTGGCCTCTGCTCCTGGCCCTGCCCTGCAGGGGCTCCCAGCATCTTGGCACCTGAGGCCCCGTGACCTGGGGTCGAGCACCCACTTCTGCATCCTCCGCGCCCCAAAGGGACCCCATGCTGTTCCTCCTCGGTGCTGTGTCCCCACCCATCCCCAGTTCTGGGAGGCGACCCTGCGTCTCCACGCAAAGCAGTGCCAAGCTCTCTCTCCAAACGGCCCTGCAGCCTTCCGGGAAGCGATGGCTTTGGGGAGGGGGCTCACCGTGCTCCTACCCACAGACAGCGGCCCCCAACCAGAGGAGAACCGGAAACCCGGGGGACCCGAGCCTGGCTCCCTGACCCTCTCTGTTCATTCATTCAGCAGTTTAGCAAATGTTCATTGATGACCCAGCATCTGCTGGGCACTGCTCCGGGCTCTGGCTACAGATGTGAAGAGCAGTCCTGGGCTGCACGGAGCTGATCTTCTACTGGAGAGACAGACAAAAGCCAAGGGGAAACCCGAGTAGGAACTGCAAAGAGTGATGATGTAAAAACAAACAAACAAGCAAAAATCCTAGCATGGTGGCACACACTTGTAATCTCAGCCCTCAGGAAGCTGAGGGAGGAGGATCACTGCAAGTTTGAGGCTAACCTGAAATACATACTGAGACTCTGTCTCAAAAAACCATAAAATAATGCTGGCCGTGGTGGCACATGCCTGTAATTCCAGCACTTGGGAGGCTGAGGCAGGAGGATCACCTCAAATTCAAGGTCAGCCAGCACTTGGGAGGCTGAGGTAGGAGAAGCATTGTGAGTTCAAGGCCGGCTTGGGCTACAATGCGAGTACAAGGTTGGCCTAAGCTACATAGTGCGACCCTGCCTCAAAAAAAACTAAGGCCGGGAGTTTGGCTCAGCGGCTTAAGCGCCTGTCTGGCAGGTGCAAGGTTATGAGTTTGATCCCCAGTGCCTCCAAAAAAAAAAAAAAATCAAGGTCAGCCTGGGCTACATTTTGAGTTCAAGCCCAGCCTGAACTACATGGTGAGACCCTATCTCAACAACAACAACAACAAAAGACAAGAGCTAAAAAACAAAATTTTTAAAAGGTGGGAGTGGGGGTGGGGTGAAATCAAGAACATCTTGGTGTTAGACACAGCTCAGCTGGCCTGGCCTAGGTTATGGCAAGTGAGATTCTGGCTTCATTTGCAAACCAAAAGGGAGAACGGTAAAAACTCAGCATTTAGCCCCGTGACACTGTGCATGCTTGGAATCCCAGCACTCTGGGAGGCTGAGGCAGGAGGGTGCAAGTTCTACGCAACTCTGGGCAACCTAGGGACTTAGTGAGACCCTGTCTTAAAATAAAAAGAGTCTGGAACGCAGCTCAGTGTGAAGCCCTGGGCTTGATCCCCAGTACGGGGCGGGAGGTCCTCAGGGAGGCTGCGGGGAGGCGGCTGTCCTCAGGCAAAGGACACCGCGGGCAAGGCTCTTTGGGCACCATGGCAGGGCTTCTCCCTGGGAGTCTTGAGGGGTGCTCATCTTGCAGAAGAGGAAACTGAGGCTAGCGAGGCTCATTCGCATAGTCAGGGTCCCAGGTGAAGAGGGAGAGGTCTCTAAACCCCCAGCCTCACCCGTCCCCCGCCTCCTGCACCATCTTGGGAGAAGGAGCCGAACATCACACCTCCCAGTAAGTCTCAGTTTCCCTCATCTGTAATACGGGACTGACTGGGAACCCCGCTCTGCCCTGCCCTGCGGAGGGAAGGGCCAGGCCCTGCCAAGCCTCCGCTGCCTTTCACCCCAAAAGGAAGAGGAGGAGACGCTTCCCTGGCTCCTGCCTTCTTTGCCGGCTCCCCTCGAAAGGAGAAACTTGGCGATTTGTTCTTCAAACATTTATTTTATTCTTTAGATCTTTTTGGGAGGGGAAGGATTGGTGAAGGTAATCAGTTTTCGGACTTAAGATAAAAAATCGCAGGAAAGGGTCGACTTGACTCTGGATAATTAATGGGGCGGCTTGTAATAGGATTCTCCTGCCGGTGGCGCTCCCTGGAAACACCTTTTTACATAAGATATTGCCCACGCCGGAGTGGCAGCGGGGTGATTTATAGGGTTCCTTGCTCCAGAAAGCCTCTCCTGGGTTTGCCCGGCTGGTCGAATTTATCAGGGAGTTTGGAAGCAAAGCCAGAAACCTGCGCTGACATTTTTGGTGGAGTTTAGAAAGTGCAAACACTGTAGAAAGGGGAGGCCGGTGGGACAGGGGTGGGGACAGAGTCCCTACAGACCTGAGGAGCTGAGACTGGAGACGAAGGCCTGTGATGGACTGAGGAAGGGCAGGCAGCAGGGGGACGGGAGCAGGGGATGGAGACGAGGAGGAAGCCATGTGGCGATGCAAACCTGCTTGGCTACAGGGCCGCCCCCGCCTTGAGACCCATGGCTCTGCTTTTTTATTTGACAACCTTGGATCAGTCCCTGCCCAGAAGTCACTCTCCATCCATCTTCTGCCATTTCCCCCCTCTTCCTCTGCCCTGCAGCCACCCGACCCTCCTCAGATCATCCTACCTCAGGACCTTTGCACAGGCTGCTATTCCCACTACTCAGCCCCTTCCCTGCCTCCAAGTGTCAGCTCACATCTCACCTTTCAAAGAGGGCTTTTGGACCATGCTGTCTCAACTAGTTGTAATAGATTAAGACTTAAGTAGTTGGGCCATTGCTGCACAAAGAGGATCCTACTTCCAATAGGTAAATTCTAACAAGACATTTTCAAGCCAAGTGTGGTGGTACGTACCTGTAATCCCAGCACTCAGGAGGCTGAGGCAGGAGGATCACTATGAGACCAGCCTGAATTCCATAGCACAGACCCTGTCTCAAAGAAACAAAACCACGGAGGAAAATTGAATGCAAACTGGGTATCTGATAATACTAAGGAATTACTTAATCGTAATGGAGAGAGTAACAGTATTGTGCCCACATTTTAAAAAATTTCTTGTGTGTCAAAAACTCACCTTGATACACTTTGTGAGCAGAGCAGTGTGGTTCTTTAAAATACTCCAACATAAAAAACAGCCACGCTGCCCCCTGTGAGCGTCCCCCTGCCCACCTTCCCATGCGTCCCCATTAGAAGGGGGCCCCAAGTGGCCCGGCGTTTGCGGTGTCCCCCACCCTTAGAAGGTGCCTGACCCAAGCCAGGTGCTGCATGAGTGAAGGGGGGAGGGGGGGACATGGTTTCTTCACGTCCCCTCCCCAAACTCCCCGTCCCAGACTTCCACACAGAAGTCACCAAAGCCACAAATCCAGTGGCCAAGCTCGCCCCACCCTCCAAATGGACCCCTGCATGTGTGGGCTCCCCCTTCTCACTATTCCTCTGCGCAAACAGCAGGCCACGGGGTCCAAGCCACCAGGGTCCTTCCCAGCGGCATGGGGTCCCGCTGAGCCCTGCACAGATGACCCGAGCCCGCTGGAGTCCCACTGCCCACCCACATCCAGCCACCACCTCCCTCCTTTCTTCTCCCTGCGGTGCACACAGCAACTAACCCCAGGCCCGCGGTGCCCTCCATAAACCAGAGCCCTAGCGGGGTGAGCGTCTGCCCAGCGCGGACTACATTTCCCACACTCCCTTGAGGCCGGATGTGCAGTGACTACATCTGGGCCCCTGGCCACGCCCTGGAGGCGTGTCTCTCCAGGTGCTGCCCTGAACAGGAACCTTCTTGCTCTCCATTTTCTCTGCCCCACCCCCTGCCTGCAGGCCTCATGATTACGAACCACTTCTGGCCACGTGGGCAACAATTCTTCAAGAGATTGAGAAGCAACAGCATAGAAGGAACCTGAGGCCCTCCTAACCTGACATAGCAGAGCTGCCTGTCTGACTGGAAATGACACTGTGATTTTAGGTCTTTTTGTTACAGCAGCTTAAGGTGTACCCTTACACATTTACTCTGCCAAGAGAAGCCTTCTCTGACCCAACCTCTGGTGCCTCATAGCTGCCCTCTATAAGACTACATTTCCCAGCTTCCTTTGCAGCTAGTTATGGCACGTGACTATTTCTAACCAATAGGCTTTGAGCAGAGCATGTCAACTACAGGAAGTAGCCTTAAAGAGAAGAGACATACCTTCTTCATCCCTTTCTCTTTCTGCTGCCCGGAATGATGGCTCCGTCTCCAGCTTCTATCTGGGACCATAAGTTGGCCTTGGGAATGGAAGCATTCATGGCAGGGATCCCAGGAAGCTGGGGCAGGAGGCTTTAAGAGTGACTTCAAGCCCCCCAACATGGATGGAAAATTAGGGAAGCATTTTCTTACAGTGAAAGGCTAGAGGAAGCGGGATGGCCAGGCCCTAACCACTACTGGCCCCAGTCACTTCCAAAGGAGACCCCCACGCACGGCGACTGAGGACACTCTCCTGCTTCCTCAGATGCCGGCCACCCATGCCAGGAGGGCACAGAGCGTGTGTCTGCTATTCTGCCCAGGACAAGCAAGAGGGGCCCCCGGGTGAAAAGGGGATCCCAAGAGAAAATGGCCCTCATTTTGCAGAAGCCCAAGCCCAGATAAGGTGGCAACCTGGGTGGCTCAAGGCCAGTCATGTCAGCTGCGAGGCAGCCCTGGAAAAGGGCCTTCGTTTTTGTTCTTTCGTTTGGGGTGGGGGTGCTAAGGAAGGAAACCAGGGAGCATAGAGCTACATCCCAGTCCTTTTTAATTTAATTGATTGATTGATTGATTGATTGTTTGATTGCAGTACTGGGGATTGAAACCAGAGCTACCCCTTCTATTTCTTGAGACAGGGTCTTGCGGAGTCACTCAGTTGCCCATGCCTGCACCCCTCACCCAGCCTAGACGTGTGTGTCCCGAGGACCCCCACTTCCCCTGTCCCGTCTGCGTGCAACCCCAGCTGTGGGTCAGGAAGTGCTCTCACCCGCGCTTGGATGTCTTGGCCTCCAGAGCCGCAGGCCACCTCCCCGCTGCCGCAGAAACACTGCCCGCCCACACCACCTCTGCGGCGTTTTGCTACAGCCTCTGGAAGGGACCGGCCACGAGCTGGGCTGCTTCTCTGTGGGCTTGGGCCATCTGCCCAGCCTGCCTCCTGACTCTGCATTGCCTCCCCTGTCTCAGTCCTGCCTGACCCCGACTCTGGGGTGAGAGGTCCCCCTGTGTCAACCACAGCCGAGTCTCGCTGTCGCCTGGGAGTAAGGACAAGATGCGGATGGGGCCTCCGGGGTCGAGGCGCTTGTGCCCACCCGAGGGGAGCTGCAGGTGAGCCCGGGCTGTCACACCTCATGCAAGTGTCAGGTTTACAGTGACCTCTGTGCAGCCTTGGACGAGCATGGGGAAGCCCTGCCCCAGCACCCCGTGGGGGCTCCCGATTCCTGAGGCAAAAGGGGGCAGAGGCAGGAGGACGGAAACCATGGCGGGACCTCAGAGTGGCTGCAGCCTTCACCACCCCGTCCCCAGCTCTCCAGCGCCGCCTCCTTGCTCCGCATGCCTGGGGCATCAAGCAGGAGGCAAACCACGCTCACAGCGCCACGTTACCGGGACAGGGTCAACAGCCTGCTTATCTGCAGCCCCAGGGACCGGCAGAAGAGCAAACAGCAGCTGACGGGTGTCCCAGGGCTGGGTGGAGGAAGGGACAGCCACCAGCGCAAGGCCAGAGCGGCCCGCCCGCCAGACGGAGCACCTGGGCCCTGCCGCATCCCTGGGTACACAGTGCTGGCTGAGGCTGCCCTCCCCCTGGGATTTGAAGACTGTGTGTGACCTGGAAGCAGAGAGGATATGGCTGGCAGGGGACACACAGTCAGCACTGCAGAAGCCTGCAGCACACAGTAGGTGCACAAGGTGGGAATAAATCTTCCTGCTGCTGGAGAGGAATGCCCAGGGAATAGTAAAAACAGGCGTTTAAGGACCGGGAGTTTGGCTCAGTGCCTTAAGCGCTTGCTCTGGTAGGCGCGAGATTGTGAGTTCAATCCCTGGTGCCGCAAAAAAAAAAAAAAAAAAAAAAAAAAAACAGGCGTTTGTTGACAGACTACATATGCTGGATCCATAATAATAATCCTCAGCCAGTGGAAAGGTAACAGAGCCAGCGGGTACCACGGAGCCAGTCTCAGGTCCGGCTGCATCCAGCTCACGAGGTCTTGGAAGACCAGGGAAGTCACAAAGCAAAGCCCCAAGCAAGTAGGGCTGGTCCCAAGAGTGGGGCTGGGGGCACTCCCTGGCCATCGGGGGGCTCCTTCTGGGGTTAAAAGGAGGCAGATGAGGCAGAAAGGGGTCACCACGTGCTCTAGTCCTGGTCTCGGGAAGAGGAGGTGCTGGGAGAAGGGAAGACCCTGGGTGAAGGAAAGGAGAAATAGTCCGCGGGCTTCCTATATCCTGACCGAGCAGCCAGAGGCCCAGAGAAGGGAGGGCACTCGTGCAAGGTCACACAGCGCCATGAGGCAGGAGCCGGGTTCTGCCCCGGGCTGTGACGCCGGGTGGGCCCCGTACTCTCTGAGCTTCGTCCACTGCCAGGGCTAAGGGATGGGCGAAGCTGTCTGCATGAGAGCTCTAGCAGGGTGGAGCTGGGGACCCAGGGCACAGGTCCCCAACCCGGGCCGCCTTCCCCATAGAAGACGCTTTGCTGCCCCCTCGTGGACAGAAAGAGTAGCACTTCCGTCCGTTTGCTAAGAGCCGCTGCCCATTCCAGGCCCAGCGCCTGCCTCTGGCTGTGACCCATGCGCGCGTGCAGACGACCTGGGGTCCCACTCCACCGAGTCCCACACCGCGTGCTGCGCCCAAGCAGTGCAGAGTGATCCTGAAAATCGCTTGCGAAGACGCGATGGGGCCTGCTCTGGGTCTGAGACGCGACAGGCGGCTGGTGTGCCCTCCTTCTGCACCTGCCTGACCTCCACCTACAAGGACACACCTCCTACGAGCTCGGCTCTGTTGGCCTTTTTATTTTTTAAGGGACTTGAGGTTTGTCTTTTGTTTTGGGGTTTTTATTTTGTTTTTTGAGGCAAGGTCTTGTTTTGTAGCCTCAAACTCTCAGCAATCCTCTTGCCTCAGCTTTCCAAGTTCTAGGATTACAGGTGTGTACCACCCACACCGTGAAACCTTGAGTCATTTTATCCCAGAGCAGACTCAGGGTGGTATGCGCCCCCATGAGCTCCAGGTGCTTCGAGAATGGGACCCGCAGGAGTCGCCAAATACACTCATAAGGGTTTATTACCCAGGGCCGCCGGGAGCCACAGGTAGCAGGCCTGGAGGGCTTCCCACAGGAGGAGGCTTCTTGGAGGCACACACAGCTCTGCTGCCATCCGCTGACTGAGGCCCCTGAGCTGCCACGGGAACATCACACACCCTGGGAGCCTCAGCGCTGGCCCAGCTGGGTCTGCAGAGCCCGCAGCTGCTGGCTGTCGATGCTGTTTCCACCACACACGATGACCACGATGGAAGGCAGCGAGGGGCTCAGGTGGCCCTCAGCCTGCAGCTGCCCCACGAGGCCTGAGTAGATGGCAGCCAGGGCCGCCCCACAGGCCGGCTCCACCAGCATGCGCTCGTCGTCTGCGGGCGGGTGGGGGGGCATGCAGTTGGTGCTCAGCAGGCTGGGGTACTGCAGATCCATCTACCCAACCACCCACCCATCTGTCCATCCACTCACCCACCCACCTGACCAGCCATCCACTCACCCATCTACTCGCCCACCCACCTAGCCATCCAGCCACTCACCCACCCATCCACTCACCCATCTACTCACCCACCCATCTACTCACCCACCCATCCATCCATCCATTCACCTACCCATCCACACATCCATCCATCCATTCACCCACCCATTCGTCTACCCACCCATTCACTCACCACCCATCTATCCATCCATTTACCCACCCATCCGTCCATTCACCACCCATTCACCCACCCATCTATAAACCCATTCATCCATCCATTCATCTACCCCACCCATCTATCCATCCATTCATTCATCCACCCACCCATCCCATCCACTCACCCACCCATCTATCCACCCCCCATCCACCCACCCACCCATTTACCCATTCACGTGTCCACCATCCCTCCATCCATCTATCTGCCTATCCCTCCTGCAATCCATCACGCCTGACCCTCTGTCCATCCATCAACCTCACCATCTATCGCTCCAGCTGCCCACCTTTCATCTTTCCATCCACCTATCCACTCCTCTGCCTATCCATCAGTGTGGCCATCAATCAAGGTATCCATCCATCCATCCATAAACCATCCATCCATCCCCACATCCATTAATAAGTCCATTAATCAATATGTCTGTCCATCCATCCATCCATCCATTTGTATGTCATTCATTAATCATGGCCCCGTCCGTCCATTCATCCATCCATCCCTTCGCTATCCGTCTATCCACTACCCAGTCTCCCCACTCACTCATTCATACACCCATTCCCTGCACTAGCTTTTACGGAGCCAGGCCCTGTGCGGGGAAGACCCTGGAACACGACGGCGAATAAGCCACCCCAGCCCCCACCCTCATGGCGCTCACAATCCAGCGATGAGGACAGGGAAAACCAGGCAGTTATGAGCAGAGAGCGGGAGCGCAGGAGGACCCCAACCCCGGCGGATGTAGGTAAATCAGGGGCGGCTCCCTGGAGGGGGCGCCAGGAGGTTGAGATAGCCCTGGGGCAGGGAATGCAGTAGGAATGAGGCCGAGGTGGTGAGCCAAAGAGGCGGAGCATGCGCAGGGGTCCAGAGGCCGGAGACCACGCGCATGCGCCTTCCCTTCCACCTCCTCGCGCGGCGCAGTGACTCCTGTGTATCCGGCCCTGTGCTGGGCGTCGAGGTACGCATGGCGGGGGCCACCTCGGGGACCAGGGACTCAGGGCAGGGCGGGGTCGCTTACCCAGGAACCGCTGCACGGCGTTCACGGCCTCCGCGTCCTCCACCACCTGGGACAGGATCTGGCACTGCCGCGCGCACACCAGGGCCTGCGCGGTCACCGTCTTGGCTCCCAGACTCTTGGCCACGCTGCGGGGACGGGACCGGGAGAGCCCCAGAACGCCAAGCGGGGCCAGGGGTTCCGTTCATTTAATCCATGAATTTTGCCCCCGTCTCTGCCATAGCTAATCGTTCCTAAGCGTGCTGGAGTTCAGGATCTGCTCTTTTAACCCTTGCACCCTCCCTTTGAGTGAGGAATGTGATTGGCTTCATTTTGCGGGGAAGAAATTGACTCTCAGAGAGGTAAGTAGCTAGCTCAGGGCCGCATAGCTTTGTGGGTGTGAGGCCCTGGGTTCCCTCCCAGCACCGCAGAATATATTTTTTTAATATTTAAAAATAAAAAAATCAGTTACAAATGCAATGGCGAACAGGCATCCTAGTATGTTGTTGGAAAAAAACGAAACATGTTCATGACAATAAGAACCAGAGCTGCTGGGTTTGGTGGTACACACCTACAATCCCAACACGCAGGAGGCGGAGGCAGGAGGACCACTGAGAGCCCAAGGCCAGCCTGGGCTACAAAGTGAGTTCAAGGCCAGCCTAAACTACATAGCAAAACCCTGTCTCAAAAAGACAAAAGGGGGGAAAAAAAAACTAGAAAATTAAGAGATCACAAAAATGTAAAAACCCCAGCTTTTAAAACCATAGAACACATTCATTCATTTCACAAACATTTGTTGAGCTCCTACTGTATGCCATTCAGATTTTTTTTTCCTCCATTTCCTGTAACTATGCACAGGAGGTAAAAAAATAAGTTGGGAAAAATGCAGCCCTGGTCAGAGCGGTACCCAGCTTTTGATGCTGGAGAAACGGTGACCTTCTGGCTTCCTGTTTGTTTTGTGGTACTAAGGACTGAGCCGAGGGCTTCGCACTGAGCCACAGCCCCAGCCCTTTTAATCTGCCTGAGTCTCTAAGTTGCCACGACTGGGCTCAAACTTGGGATGCTCCTGCCTCAGCCTCCCAGAATTCTGGGACGACTTTCCATTTTCCTCTTGCATATTGCTTGTCTGTATTTTTCTAACTTCTTTGCCACTCACACAAATGGCGATTGCACCACTGCAGACCAAGGGACACCTGCTCTGTTTACTGAGGAGGCTGCACCCCCAGTACAACCCTTCCACTACTGGAACTCCAGGGACAAGGGTGGCCCTTCTGGGTGTCCCCACGCCCACGGGCTGAGACTGAGGCCCCCGACCGAGCCCACCTGGTGATGTCCGGCAGTGTGACCAGCCTGCCCGCCTCCAGCGCCGCGTGGAAACAGTGCGCCCCGCGGGTCTCCATGGCGATGATGGGCACGTGCTGCCAGCCCACCTCCAGCAGGCCGGCCGCCACCCCGGCCAGGAGACCCCCGCCGCCCACCGACAGCACCACGGCGCCCGGCGGGGCCCCCAGAGTGGCCTTCAGCTCGTGCACCAGGCTGGCGTTGCCTTCCCTGGAGGGGGGAGGTGATGGGGTCACTGGGCTCCGTCTTCCCTTCATTTATTCAGCCCCCTCCCCCAGGGGCTTACCTAGGACCTTAGCCACTGAACCACCCACCAACTTCAGAGAGGCAAAGTCAACGTGTTTGGTCACAAGGGGGCCCCACACCACTCAGAACCAGCCTGCTGACATTCTGGGGTGGGGGCCCCGGGACTCTGCAGCCTGTGTGCTGTGTGACCTTGGGCAAGTCACCTGGCCTCTCTGGGCACCCTCCCCTGATCTGTAAACTGGGTGTAGGGACCCTAGCACCAGGCCTTCGGGGGGAATCAACACAACAGTGCATGGAGACCTTCAGCCTGTGCCTGGCCCCAAGGCCCACAGTTCACAAAGGGACTTGGTGTTATCAACCCCTCCATTTACACATGGGGAAACTGAGGCACAGAAGCTCCCTTCATTCTCAAATAGTGGAAGTGGGGTCTGAAGCCTCTTCCCCCCAACCCGGGTCTCGGTGCGGCCCCCAACCTTACCATATCAGAGGGTGGTCGAATGGGTGCACGTTCACCCAGCCGTCCCTCTGAGCCAGCTCCTGGGCCCGCAGGTTGGCGTCGTCCCAGACCTGCAGGGAAGCGGGGCCCTCAGAGTGCTCGGGAGCTGGGCTTCGTGGGGATGGGGCGCAGGCAGGGCCTCTGGACCACCACCCCCAGGCCGAGACCAGACCCGTGTGAGCCCAGCAGCCATGGACAGGGACGGATGTGGGGTGAAGGATCCCACATGCTGTCCTGATCCCCGAGGGTCCCCTGCTCGATTCTAACCAGCCAGCAGGGGCCGAGCCCCTCCCTCCAAGCGGTCACTACAGACTGTGCTCAGGAAAACCAGCAACCACAGCCAGTGTGGTGACGCACACCTGTGATTCCAGCACTCTGGAGGCTGAGGCAGGAGAATCACCACTAGTTCAAGGCCAGCCTGGGCTCCATAGTGAGTTCAAGGCCAGCCTGAACTGCATAGCAAGACCCAGTCTCAAAAACACACAGAAAAAGAAAAAAGAAAAGAAAAACAGACTAGATTCCAAAGTGTGCAGCCCACAGCCTCTCACCCACAGGCACCGTGCCCCGTTGTCCTGGAGCAAGCAGAGGCCAAACCCAAGCAGCACCTCCCTTGCTCAAACTCCTCCCATGGCTCCCTACTGCCTGCGGGCTGAAGACGGGCAGTGATCCGTGCTCACCCCATACCACACGGCAGCCCAGGTCCCTTCCTCTCACTCCTCCCGCTCCCTCCTCCCCCTGGGAAGACTCAAGCTCTCCTTCAACATCCAGCTGGCAGACACTTCTTGGGGGCTTTCCTGGGTTCCCTGCCCGAGTTCAGGCACAGGATGGATAGATGAATGGATGGGTGGATGGGTGGGTGGGGAATAAACGGACAAGTGGATGATGGACGGATGGACAATGGGATGTGTGTGGTGGGGGATGGGTAAAGGATGGGTGAGGATTAACAGGTAATTAGTGATGGGTGGGCGGAGGTGGATTCAGGGGTGATGGATCTACGGATGGGCAGATGGATGGGTGAGTGGATGGATGGATGAGTGGATGGATGAGTGGATGAGTGGATGGATGAATGGATAAGCGGATGGATAGACGAGTGGATGGATAGATGAGTGGATGGATGGATGGATAAGCGGATGGATAGACGAGTGGATGGATGGATGAGTGGGTGGATGAATGGATGAGTGGGTGGATGAATGGATGGATGAATGGATGGATGGATGAGCAAATGCATGGATGAATAAGCAGATGAATGGATAGATGGATGGATGGATGAGTGGATGGATGAGCAGATGGATGAATGGATGAGTGGATGGATGGATGAGTGGATGGATGAATGAATGAGTGGATGGATGGATGGATGAGTGGATGGATGGATGAGTGGATGGATGGATGAGCAGATGGATGGATGGATAAGCGGATGGATGGATGAATGGATGGATGGATGAGTGGATGGATGGATAGATGAGCAGATGGAGGATAGAAGAAAGAAAGAAAAGGAGAGATGGAAAAGCTATTGGCTGGAAGGATGGTTAGAGAGATGAAGAGGAGGAAGAAAGGAAGAAGGGAAGGAGAGGAGGGAGAGATGCACACAGTAAGTATCTGCGGGCGCCCTGGTGGTGCCATCCTATGGCTTCTAGTTTAATTCTGAGAGGTTTTTCAAACATTCTCCATTCTCTGACGATGTTTTTCCTCTCCTTGGATAGGCGAAAGCTTTATGCCCAGGTCTCAGCTTCTTTGATAACTGTAGGTCAGTGACACTGTTAGCCTTGGTCTCTGTCATGCCAGGGTAGCCCCAGCATGAAAGATGGTGCAGCCACCATCCTCAGATTTGCTGCTGTTGTTGGGGGAGACAGGGTCTTCCTATGGAGCTTAGACTGGTCTTGAACTTGCAGCATCCTCTTGCCTCGGCCTCCTGAGTGCTGGGATCGCAGGCATGCACCCCCATGCCCAGGTCTCCCACTTCTTGTAAGTGGCTCATACCAGAGTCCATGAGGACGGAGGAGC
The DNA here is from genome assembly GCA_004363535.1 of Dasyprocta punctata. Taxonomy (NCBI): domain Eukaryota; kingdom Metazoa; phylum Chordata; class Mammalia; order Rodentia; family Dasyproctidae; genus Dasyprocta; species Dasyprocta punctata. The sequence goes on along the minus strand of RJWM01017331.1, from coordinate 16,395 downwards.
CACTCCCTCTGTGTCTCCCGGGGTCACATGGGACAGGCCAGTAGGGTGGTCCCAGCCCGCGTCCACCCTCAGCTCTGCCGTCCTGAGCGCAGAGCGGGCCCTGGCCTCAGCTCCTCTGAGGGAAAAGGAGCAGAGTCCCCAGGGCGAGGGCCCAGCCAGCCAGTCCCTCCGTCCCTCCCTCGGGCTGTACCTTTCCAGTCAGCAGCACCTCAGCGCCCTCGCCCTGCAGCCTCCGCACCACCTGCTGGGAGGCGACCTCGGGCAGCACGATGGTGGCCGGGAGGCCCAGCCTCCGGGCGCTGTAGGCAGCAGCCATGCCCGCGTTGCCCCCTGGGGAGCAGGAGCAGGGTGAGACGGGAAAGCGGGAGTGTGGGCTCTGTCCCACCCTTCCCAGCCCCTTTCGGAGCCACTCATAGGCCCCTGTGACTCTGCCCTTCAGGCCACGTGGCCAGCACTGAGCCAATCAGAGAGCTTAACCTCGAGACTGCGATTGGCCAAGGGGCAAGCCTGTGACGATTCTAGGGAGGAGGGAGAGGCCCCTGTGTTCCTTAGACTTGGTGGCCTGGCAGGGCACAACCTGGGCCTCCTGGCTGACATCTGGCTGCCATGAAGCCTGTATGAGAATAAAACTAGGCCAAGGGAAAGAAAACACAACAGGAGAGATGCCAGAGAGACCTGCTGGATCCACCCATGCCTGAAAGCCTCTTTTCCTGGGAACTGTCTATGCCCAAGGCCTGTAGTTTAAACCAGCATGAATTCGGTTTCTGTCACCTGCCGCCACCATGCATCTAGGACTGGGGGAACAGGCTAGAAGAGGATTTGCACGATGGCCATCGGAGACTGTGGCCTTGGCAGTCTGGCTCTTAAAGAGAAGCCCGAGCCCAGCACACCTTCTCTCTGCCCCCACCCCTGCCCAGAGGATCCCAGGAAGCAGAAAGGGGTCACCTGAGGAGCACACGAGGTGTCGGTATCCCTTCCGGGCCATCTGGGGAGAGAAGGGCGGAGCTGGGGCTCATCCGCACGCTCCGCCCCCGTCCTGCGCGGTGTCGCCAGCCGGCGCCCTCTCACCTCCTGGCAGAAGTGCCCGATACCGCGGATCTTGAAGGAGCCGCTGGGCTGCAAGTTCTCGCACTTGAGGAAGACGGTGGTTCCGGCCACCTGGGACAGCGCCCAGCTCTCCAGCAGAGGGCTGACCGTGTGGAATCGCTCGCTCTGCGCCCCCTCCATGGCGACAGCTGCGGGGACACGAAGGTCGCGGCCAGAGAACCCGGCAAGGACCCCGATGTGGATCTGCCCCACCCCTCTTGGCCTCAGTTTCCCCATTCGTACAAGGACGGGACTGGGCGCCCTTCAGCTTGTAACTGCGGCTGCGCACAGGGCTGGAGCCGCAGAACAGCACCGGGGGCGGGGTCATTCACCATTCATTCATTCATTCATTTGCTCGCTCACTCCAAACACAAATTGCGCACCTACTACGTGCAGCAGATACAAGGCATGGGCCCAGGAGTGGAGAAGGCCTAAGCCCAGCTGGCCGAGCTCACTTCCCAGCGGGGATGCGGAACCGCAAATTTTCACAGACAGCATAGGCGCTAGCGAGGGCAGCTGGGGAAGGCCTCTCGGGAAAGACATTTTCTTGTTTTGTTTTGGTGTGGTTTGGTTTAGTTTCTGGTACTGGAGACTGAACCCAGGGCCTTCACATTGAGCTACATGGCCAGTACTGTTTTTTTTCTTGATACAGGGTCTCACTGTAGCTCAGGCTAGCCTCAAACTCACAGTGACTCTCCTGCCTCAGCCTCCTCAGGTGCTAGGATTACAGGTGTGCACCACCACGCCCATTTTCACTTTGAGTCAGATTCTCTCCATAAATTGCCCAAACTGGTCTCGAACTTGTGATCCACCTTTCTCAGCCTCCCAAGTAGCTGGGATTACAAGCATGCGCACCATGACATCCAGCCCGGAAAAGAAACTTGAAAATGTTCTCCTATGAAAACGTAAGCACACCAAAGACATGGGGACCTGTGGAGCGACTGCCCAGCCAGCCCCGTTCGGCAGCAGCAATTGGTTGTCATCTCCTGGTCTAATGGGTTTCACCCATATCTGTGTCCCCCTCCCTTCTATGTGACTGGTTTTTTCCATTATTATTGTTATCATTTTTATCATTAGTGTATCTTCCTCCTGATCATTACATCTGTAAATGTGTCTGCATATATCCCTAAAAGCAAAGAACTTTTTAAAAATGTAGTCACATGAGGCTAGGCATGGTGACACAGATGTGAAATCCCAGCACTCTGGGAGGCTGAGGCAGGAGGATCTGAAGTTTATGTCCATCCTTGGGCTACTCAATAACTTAGAGAGACCCTGTCTCAAACGAAACAAAATAAACTGTACCTTGTGGTTTCACAACTCTATGCATTTGTCCAATTCATTGAATTCTGAACCAAAAGTGCAGCGATTGTATTTTATGTAAATTATACCTCAATGATGCTATTTTTTAAATGTAATAATCACAATACCATTATCATATTAATAATTTCCTAGTACAATCAAATGCCTGGTAATGTTTAATTCAAAAATTTAACTCTCATTAAATTTAATAAATGGCTGGTTTTGTGGTTGGTGGCAGGGATTCAGAGTATTTTTTACAATTTGTTTTGCAGTGGTGGTCAAACCCGGGGCCCCACACATGCTGGGCAAGCACTCTACCACTGCGCTACCCACCCCCCCCCACTACCCCTGGGGTTGATTTGCTTTTCTTTTTGAGATAAGGTCTCTCTAGATAGGCCAGGCTGGGCTCCAGCTCGGGACCCTCCTGCCTCAGTCTCCTGAAGGCTAGGATTCTAGGCATGCACCACCTCAGCCAAGCTGTTTTTTCACAGTTTGGCTCAGTATGCAAATAAGACGTGTCATTGTAGGGGGCAGGGGACTTCTGTGATTTGACCTGTGAGACAAGGGACAGGGCGGGGACCCCCGCAGAAAGTGGTTGTGCAGGGGGTCGCGGGAGCTGAGGGAGCAGAGAACAGGTGGGGAGGACTTCACGTGAGGCTGGCCTCACAGTTCCAGCGCTAGCCGCCAGGGGGCGCGCCTTGTCCTTCTGCCCTTAGTTGGGGCTGGGCCCAACATTGAGGACCAGGTCCATGGGTCACCCCTGGTCCCCAAGTCCAGTGTACTCCAGCCCAGACTGCACCTAGTCCTGGAGCTCAAGAGCTCGGGCACTGGGGTCCTGCAGGGGCCAGAGTTAGAAACCAGCTCTGGTTCCTTGGCTGTGTGACCCAAGCCAACCTTTGTGCCCATCTCCCCTTCGGAAAATTTGGAATAAATACAGTTCCCAGCTCGCAGGTCGGAGTGTGGGTTAATACCAATCGCAGCTACCGCTGGGTGAACGCTCCTATGTGACACACAAGGCCGGGTCAACTTATTTCAAGGGGACCTTGCAGTGCTACTTACCCTCCGGCCGGTGGGTTTATTAGAGGAGCAGGCTCTGATCTGGGAGTGGGGGCGCCCACTGAAGAATGGGGTGTCTGCGCTAGGGCTCAGTCTGATGAGATCAGCGTTCAACAAGTGACTGTACAGACAAATGAAATAATCACATGGTGAAACTTCAAAAGGTTAAAAGGCACAGAAGCGGGGACTAAAAGGGGAGAATAAGGAGACCTGCCTGGGGTCTGGAAGTCAGAAAAGGTCTCTCGAGGAGGCAACCACTAAAACTAGGGACCGGGAGATGAGGGCGCAGCAGGCGGCCGTGAGGGGACGCGGGGAGCCCGGCGCCCGCGATCAGCTCCAGCCTGGACAGGGAGGCCACGGGTTACAGCCAAGGTCGCACAGCGAGAAACGGCGACGCGGACTCGAACCCCGGCCGGGCGCTGAGCCTAACAACCGCCGTCTCCCCGCTCCTCTGGGCATCGCGGCGCGGTGATCGGCTCAGGCCTGGCCGCCGCGGTCCCTGGGTCCCCAGCCGCCCGCCCGAAGCAGACCGCAGGCGGCAGCAAACGAGCAGGCGCCGGGCTGGGCCGGGCCCTGGGCAGCCAAGTCCTGCCCCGGCCGGGGCGGAGCGGGGGCCTCGCCCGGGACCCCAGATCCTGTCCCGGGGGCTGAGGGGCGCCCGGGTCCTCCGTGCCGTGCACCGGCGGCTCAGTCACCAGAGTTCGCCCCTCCGCCTCCCCCTCCCCCTCCCCCTCCCCTCCTCCTGCGCCGCCCCGTCCCCGGCCCCAGGGCCTCCCCGGAGCAGCCCAGGACGCGCCGTGGTCCCGGGCTGGCTGAGCCCCAGCGCGGCTCTCCCTGCCGGCTCACGCTGCTCGCGTCCCTGGGGTCCCCGCTCCCCACGATGCCTGGCGACTGCGAACCACGCGGGCCTGCTCGCCGCCACCGCGCAGCCTGGACGCTCCCCTCCCCACGGCCCCCCACGGCCCCCCACGGCCCAGCCCCTCACCTCGCGCCCTGTGCCCCAAGCTGCTGCACCAGCTCCGTCTGCGCCGCTGCCCCGCCCCCCGCCCCAAGTTAAAGGCGCCGCGCCCCGGACTGGGGGAGGGGCGGGGGAGGGGCGAGGAGGGGAAGGTGGGAAGGGGGAGGAGAGGGGAGGGGCGGGGTGGGCCCCGGCCAACATTCCCCCTCTCTGCGTCGCCAGGCGGCGGACAGAGGAGAGCGCTGAGGCCCGGAGAAGGACGCGCGCCTGGCCAGGGTCGCCCAGCCGGCCTCAGCCCCCGTCCTGAACCTCCAGGCCCGCGACACAGACGGCGACACCAAACCACCGTCAGGGCCGGCGCAGGTCTGGGGTTAGGAAGCCAAGGTCGGGAAATGACCGTGATGTGTCGCAAGGGGGAAGCGGGCGCCCGCGTTCCTCCCGCGCGTCTACACCTGCGCCGGAGCCCAGCGCCCCGCGGGTTAGGAAGACCCCGCCCCGTCAGGCACCGAGCCTGCGAAGGAACAAACGGGAACTGAAAACGATAGCAGCCAGGCGCGGTGGTGCAGGCCCGAGAAAGGAGGCTAAAGCAGGAGGATCACAAGTTCGAGCCCAGTTTGCACAAGTCAGCCAGACCTTATCTCAAAATTAAAAAGGGTTGGGGATGTACCGCAGTGCAAGGACTCTGGGTTCCATCCCCAGCACCACAAGAAAGAAGAGAGAAAAGATGAAAGAGAAAGGGAAGGCAAAAAGAAAAGGAAGAGAAGCTGGGCATTGTGGCTAACGCCTGTAATCCCAGCACTCGGGAGCCTGAGGCAGGAGGATCATTGCGAGTTCACAACCAGCCTGGGCTACAAAGTGAGTTCAAGGCCAGCCTGACCTGCATAGTGAGACCCTGTCTGAAAAAGAAAAAGAAAAAAGAAAAATAAAGAAAGAAAGAAAAGAAAAGAAAGAGAAAGGAAAGCAGGCTGTGGGAAATTTCATGGGACTGGGGTGCGGAAGGCAGGGCCGAGGCAGTGAGCAGGGTTGGGGCTGGGGCCTGAGACCACAGGGACGTCTGTGCCAGTTCAGAGTCTGACCTTCCCTGGGGCACCAGGGAGCCACAGAAGGCTCTAGGCAGGGGAAGGATGCAGGAGATTCAGGTCTCATCTCTGCCACCATCTCCCTGGGTGAACCTGAGCTGCTCTGAGCTGCTTGCATCCACCTCTGGGCCTCAGTTTCCCTATCTGTAAAATAGAAGGTGAGATCTAGGGGGACCAGATAGCCCAGGTGCCCTGCGTCCTCCTGGGACCTCATTCAGCGTCCCGGGTTTGATGATTAACTCCGTGTGAGGTCCAGGTGCACCTCTTGGCCGGGACCCAGGAGGACTCTGGCCTGTTGACCTCTGCCCTCACAGTAACACACACCTGTCCCAGGACAGGGGACACAGAGGGAGCAAAAGCAGAGAGAAGGACACTGGGTCTGGTGACAGCCTAACACCCTGAGGAGGATGAGGATCCCACAGGCACCCGGCAGGGTGGCATCCAGGAGGGCTTCCTGGAGGACACAGCCTTGCACATAGCCTTAGACCGGAAGTACGGCTGCTGCATCCATTGCCTGCTGCGGCCGCTGACCCTTGTGCCCATCTCTTGCCCCGGGGGCTGTAGTAGCTGGGTTTGTTTCTTTCAAATCCATTTTACTCAAGTACAAAAAGAAAAAGAAGAAAAAAAACTACAACAGAATTTCAAAACATGTCAATCAGGGCAACAATGGTGCATACATTGCACATTGTCATCTCCAAATCATTCACCCAGAGCACAGGACATCTGCCTTCAATCATCCGAATGACACCAGCACAGATCTTTCTCTTTAGCAAACTCACAGAAATCAGTAGTATAACTATCTTAACTATCTTTATATACATATCCATACACTTATGTTTTTTTCTCTCAGCTTGTCACACTAATGAAACAATATGATGTTTACACATGTGTGTCTTATTTATTTCACTAATGAGTATGGCCTCAATTTGCATCCATTTACCTATAAAAGTGTCCAGTTTATCCTTCTTTATGGCTGAGTAGTACTCCATTGTATAAAAATACATTTTTTATTCATTCCTCAATCGATGGGCATTTAGGTCGTTTCCAAGATCTGGCTATTATAAACTGTGCTGGATAGCTGGGTGTTAATTTTCTGCATTAGAAAGTAGATCTAGCATTTCTGAGAGTGGTCTACATGCGTGTGCATATGATATCAAATTCATGTCTCGCCATAGTATTCCTCAGGGAGCAGCTAAGGCAGGTGAGAAAGTTTAAAAATTCCAGTGCTCAAGGAGTTGAGGCAGGAGGATCACGAGCCTGAGCCCAGCCTGGGCAGCTTAGTGATTCAGAGAGACCCTGCCTCAAAAGAAAAACAATGCAATCCCAGGAAGTATAGCAAGCGGTAGTATCAGCAGAGGCCCTGGCCAGCCACCACGCGGCCAGCAGCTCTGGGGCTTCCTGGCTGTGTGACCTTGGCTCAGTTTCTTAATCTCTCTGTGCCCAACCTCTCCACTTCCCGGGCTGACGCACAGACAGCTGGGAAGGGCAGTTCCCGTGTGGCGCTGATAGCTGCCGCCGCCGTTGCCGTCAGCCCTATTGTGAAAGGGGTGACTCAGCAATGGGGCAGAAATGGCAACTGGTGACACGGCACGTGTGACCTGGGAGCGCAGCATCCCGGTATCGCAGTGCTGACCCGGAAGACGGTCACCTCCGCGGAGGATGGGGAATCAGAGGGGCCGAGCTGCTCCCCCGAGGTCACACAGCAGCCTGGAACGGGACGGTGGGAAGCCTGGGGACGGCCAGGTCACGGCCACCTTGGCCGGCCAGCCCCAGGCCCTGACGCCCCCGGCCGCCCTGCAGCCGCCCCCCAGCAGCCCCCCATTGTCCATGAAACGCCTGCTTCACCTTCTCTCCCCAGTGTCGAAGGAACCAAGAGGTCGGAGCCCCCGCGCCTGCCCTGCCCTCCCCGACTCCGCAGGCTGAGCAGGCCGACCCGGAAAGTGACAGGGCTTGGGGACTCGGGCTGAGGAATCGGCCCGGCCTGCACGGTCATCTCGGAGGGAGGGACCCGGGACGAGGACACAGTGCGGCACCCTGACCAGGTCCAAGGACGCCCAGACCCAGGGAGAGCCACTGCCTTCCGGAGCCACACCTCCCACGGGACCGGGACCGGGACCGGGCTGTCCTGGAGGGCGAGACCCTGGGACAGAGGCCCTGGCTGCCCTGCCCGGGGGGACAGAAAGCCACGCTCAGGACAGTGACTTCCCCGGGGGGCCCAGGGACTGGGACGTTCACCCTGGATGCTCCCGTCCCAAGAGTCTTAATTCACAGCCCCAGCCTGGCATGGTGGCGCACGCCTGCAATCCCAGTGCCTGGGAGGTTGAGGAGGCTGAGGCAGGTGGACATGAGTTTGAGGCCAACCTGGGCTACACAGTGAGCCCTGGTCTCCAACAAACAAACAAAAATCTCAATTTCTCAATGAGCTGTGACAGTGTCCTCCCGGGACCTCTGTCCGGGCCACCTCCACCTGTCACGTTTGCTGATGGGAGTGACACCGGGGAGACTGCAGGGGTCCCGACCTTGGCCGCAGTGGCCTTGGTTAGATACCAGGCTGTTTGTCACATTCAGAGATGACGCAGAGCCGGGAGTGGTCGCCATCCCACTGCCCAGAGAGGACTTTGTGAGTTATTTACCAAATCGATTGGTGGCCCGAAGCCAGGTGACAGAAAAGGAGGAGGCCCAGGTGCCGACACCTACAGTGAGGGCCACAGAGGTGACACGTAGGAGACCCGACACGAGGGAGGCCTGCCTGATCGGGCTCATCTCCCCAAGACGACAATGATGTAACCACTAGGGCATTGGTTGCGTAGCACTCAGATATGGGACAAATAGCTTTTTCAATAAAGCCTGGCCGTATCAACAGAAGTAGCAAAGATAGAGCCAGGGAGGCGTTGGTGTCTTCCTGCACCACCCTTGAGCGGGGCTTCCAAGGTCGCTGCTGAACTTTGCAGAGTGCTGGGGTCTGCGGGCCGTGAGGAGACTCTGTGTAGGGGTGCATTCATAGAGCCGGGGAGCAGGGAACAGGCAGGCTGGGAGGGGCTTCCTCGGGAGACAGCAGTGGGGTCATTACAGAGCCTAACCTGTCCCAGCAAGGGCACCACATGATGATGGCTCTGGGGTTTTCCTTATCCTTCTCAGTTTCCGTAGGCAACGTGTGGGCAGAGTTTGTTGATCACCTACTATACGCCAGTCCCTTTCTGGGCCGGGGGTGGGGGTTAGCAAAGTCTCCAGCCCAGAGTCAGCAGTGAGGGGGAAGAGGATTGTGGGTCATCCCTAAGGGAAGGGAAGGACCATTGTGTGACCAGGCCTGAGAAAGAAAATGAAAGCAGGTGGGATGGTTTTAGAAAGAGGGAGCAGGAAAGCTGGTGTTGGGTGGGGGGGTACATCCCTGCCATCCCAGAATTTGGAAGGCTGAGGCAGGAGGATCACTGTGAGTTTAAGGCCACCTGGGCTACACAACAAAACCCTGCCTCAAAACAATCACAGATCCCTACTCTCCCCAAACAAGAAAAGGGGTGCAGCTCCTACTCCTGCAGCCCTAATTTAGGGCCAGTGCTGAGCTGCTGTGATCTCTCAGCCCACAGGGGAAACTGAGGCCAGGGGAGGTTGGGTGACATTGCCCTGAGGTCACATAGCAGGGCAGCTCAGGAGACAGAGCTGAGTTTATCAGGAGACTCAGGCCCCGGCACCTCCAGGGTAAACAGAAAACAAGCGTCAGGTTCCCGCCCAGGACACAGGACGCGCTGATCCCGCCACCCAGGGCGTCGGGGACGGTGCTTCCCGGGAAGGGGTGATGTAACGGGCAGCCTGCCCTCCTGAGCTATGGGCTTTACCCTCATCTCCTGTCGGATGGAGCCAGCCTCAGTTGTCTGCCTGGTAAATGGGGGAAGGTGACCTGGCTTTGCTCTCTGCGTCCCTGGACCTTTCCAAGGACAGGAGCGCCTAGGGCTGGGGATGCGAGTCCTCCTTTCAGCATCAGAAAAATAAAATCGGGGTGGGGAGGGGCAGGGAGGCTGAGCCAGGTGTGAGGGCCCCACACCTGTGATCCCAGCACTCTGGGAGGCTGAGGCAGGAGGATCACAAATTCAAGGCCAGCCTGGACAACTTAATGACTTAATGACATCTTGCCTCAAAATAAAAAACGAAAGAAGATGAGGATGTAGCTCAGTGGTAGAGCACTTGCCTAGCAGGTGGGAGGCCCTTGGTTTCATTCCCAGCCCTGCAGAACGTGATAATATTAATCTAAAACGTCCATTGTCTCAGAAGTGCCCCCTGCATGCTGGGCACTGTGGTTAGATTGTTGTACTAATTAAGTCACTAGAGCCTCATAGTGCCAGATGGGGTGATGCACACCTGTAATGCCTGCACTTGGGAGGCTGAGGCAGGAGAGATTGCCAGGAGTCCAAAGCCAACATGGGCTACATAGTGAGTTCAAGACCAGCCTGAGCCAGGCGTGGTGGCACACACCTGTAATCCCAGCACTCAGGAGGCTGAGGCAGGAGGATCATTGTGAGTTTGAGACCAGCCTGGACTACAAAGTGAGCTCAAGTCTAGCCTGAACTGCATAGTGAGACCCTGTCTCAAAAACAAACAAACAAACAAAAAACCCCATGATGTGTGATTCCACATGTGTGGGCTGATAAAAGATCAGGCAAAGCCAAGGACAAGCACGTGGATTTGCACTGCCCAAGAGGAGAGAAGGATGCCGGGAGCAACTGCTCATCCTTAGAGAGTTTCTTTTGGGGATGACAGAAAGTTGTAAAATTGACACTCTGTAAATAGATGGATTGTATCACATGTCAATTATATCTCAAGCAATTTATTCTTTCAAAAAGATATGTGTGGACAGGATGTCAAAGATAGCAGTATGTATTTTGTCTTGTCTCCTCTTTTTAGTTCCATTTGTTTTGTTTTGAGATGGAGTTCCACTATGTTGCCCAGGCTGGCCTTGAACTCCTGGGCTCAAGTGATCCTCCTGCCTCAGCCTCCCAAGTAACTGGGACTACTGGTGTATGCTTCTTTTTAGGTATTTTATGACTCCCCCCCTCCACACACACACCTTGTTTTGGTTTTATAGGACAGTCTCACTATGTAGTTCAGGCTGCCCTCAAACTTATGATCCTCCTGCCTCAGCCTCCGGAGTGCTGGGACTACAGGCATGTGCCACTGCACCTGGTTATGATCTAGGTTTTCATAATTTGATGTTTTCCACATTTTTGGAACCAGAGAGAGGTCTAAAGAAAAAGTTGCCCTTTACGTCCACACACACACCATCACAGCCCTGCCCGGAAACATCGATTCATGTCCCAGGACCGCTGTCAACCCCAAGGCACCTCCCTGACTGCAGGACAACCGTGCGTGGAGACAGCACCAAGGCCTGAGGCCGGGAAGTCTGATGCCACCAGGGTGCGGCAGGGGGGCGCCTGCCGTGCACACCCAGGCCCGCCGGAGGGAGGCTGCACCACCTGTGAGCTCCAAGGTGCCTGCGTCACCCCAGCTTTGGCACCCATGTCCCCACTGCGCACGCCACGGCGGCCCCCTGGGAGGGAGCTGGGGAGGGGACAGTGAGAGACCCCGTGTCCCGGGCAGCGGGGGTGCCCGCCTGGGGTCTGGTCCTCATTCCTGGCCTCAGCCGACGAGAGGGCTTTGAGAAGGGGCGGATCGGCCGCGAGTACGCATGCGCATGAACAGACAGCCAGGGACCCAGGGACAGGCGAGGTCAGGTCGGGGCTGCGACCACACGGTTAACTGACCCGGCCAGGATTTGAACCGTAAGCCCACTGTTCCTTTACGGCCAGAGCCACAGGAGCACGAGGAGGTCACTGAGCGCTGCCAACGCCTGCCTCCCACCACCTCCATGGCCTGGGGCACGGACAGCCTCGTGCCTCAGTTTCTCCTTCTAGAAATCAATGGTGACAACAGTGCTCGCCTCCTCCGTGGTCTGGAGCCGGCTGAAGACTTAGGGGCACGGTCCACCGTGGGGGTGTTCGGACCGTGATTTTAGGGTTGCTCCTCGGCCACCGCCTGCCCGCCAAGCCCGTGGCCACCCCCTCCCCTGAGGGCCTCAGGAAGGCGGCCCTGCCCCCTCTGCAACCTAGGACGCGGATGGGGCCGGGGACCGCGCAGGGGTGGGCGAGCACGCAGCGCGGCCGGGACCAGAGCGCGCAGCCCCGCCTCGGAGCCCCCAGGGGCGGACGCACGGGGGCGGGCCGGCCCTGGAGCCTCATTGGCCGCCGCGGGGCGCCCGGGGCATAAAGCCCGGAGCGGAGCTGAGCGGAGCTAGCGGAGCAGTGGCGGGCAGCGCCTGCCCAGCGGCCGCGCCCCGCCCTCCGTCCATCCGTCCGTACGGCTGTCCCTGCCTGTTCTGCAGCGCCCGGTAAGTGACCCTTTCCCCGAGCGCATCCCGGACCCACGCTGCCCGGGGACAGAAGCGGCTTCTCAGAGACAGGCAGGGGACAGAGCGGGTCAGTGAGGCAGGCGAGCTGTGCCACGGGGCCAACTGCTGTGCCTCAGTTTCCTCCTCTATAACACGGGGGCAATGGCAGGGCCTGCCCGCTAAGGAAGTCGTGTGGGTGAGAGGGGGCGCGCACTTCCTATGTAATAGGTACTGCGTGGGGCCCGCCTGTCATCACGGCGCGCGGAAGGCTGAGGCCGTGGGACCGCAGGGTCGAGCCCCCCGGGGCAAGCAAGACCCTGTCGCAAAACAAAAATTTAAAAGGGTTGGGGTGTAGCTCAGTGCAAAGGCTCGGAGTGCAGTTTTCAGTACTTGAAAGAAAAAAAAAGTTTTTCCTAAGTGAATCCTGGGATTTCCAGTGATTCGTTTTTAGGGCTGTGTGTGTTACAATAAGAAGTCCAGGCTCCGGGCAAAAACCTTTAAAGGGTACTAAGGCAGCCGAGGACCGATCCCCTAACCCCACGACTGCTTTCTCCAAGAGTCTCAGAGACGCTGCGGGAGCGCACGGGCTGTGGAGAGCGCGTGTGCACGTGTGCGCGCACACTCCAGGGCTTCGTACATGGTTTTTTGTGTGCGTGTGTGTGGCACCGGGGATCGAACTCACAACGTCGCACCTGGGAGCAGGCGCTTAAGCCACTGAGCCAAACTCCCAGCCCTAGTTTTTTGAGGCAGGGTCGCACTATGTAGCTCAGGCCGGCCTTGCGCTGGCGTTGTAGCCCAAGCCAGCCTCGAACTCACAACGCTCCTCCTACCTCAGCCTCCCCAGTGCTGGGATTAAAGGCGTGCGCCACCACGCCCGGCTTGTACTGCATGTTTTGCATAAGCAGATGACAACCGGATCCTGCCCTTGCTTTGTCCCCGCACCCACCCTGTAGGTCCTCAGGAATCGCCACTCCAACCCGCCTGCCCCGCCTGTCAGGCCAGGGGCTTTTCTGGTGCAGGAGTGGGGTGATGTTTGTCCCCCTTTGACAAACAGGGAGCTGTCACAGAGTGTAGAGTGCCCGTCGATGTCACAGGCGAGCAGGTGGCCCTCCTGAGGAGTGCACCCAGGTCTCCAGGAGCCTTCCCTCACCTCCTGGGGAGTGACGAGAGGGTCACACTGCTCCCTGGGGATCCGCTGCGGGCACCTGGGCCTTGTCCTGACCCCCACTCTGGGCTTCCTCCTCTCAGTCATGGCATCTGGGGAGCCCCTGCACATGAGGACCCCCCTCCGAGACAGCATGGCCTTGTCTAAAGTGGCCGGCACCAGGGTCTACCTCAAGATGGACAACGCCCAGCCCTCCGGCTCCTTCAAGATCCGGGGCATCGGGCACTTCTGCAAGACGGTACTGGACAGGGTCCGAGTGTCCCAGGTGGGGGTGGGGCGGCAGGACCCCTCCTTCAACAGGGCGGGGCTGGCGCCATCACTAACGCACACCAGGGAGGTCCCGGGACCCTACACGAAGTGAATGCCGTCATCAGGGCCCCTGATGGCCAGAGGTGCTGCCCACGAGGTCCCCACGCGGTGATCCCAGCGCCGGGCACCTGCCCCATCTGTGACTCGGGGGGAGGACACGTCTGAGGCCAGGGCAGTGCCAGCTCCTGGCGAGGGGGCCACGGGTGGAGCTGTGCGGGTGGGAGCAGGCCTGACGCCCCTCTCTGTCTCCGCAGTGGGCCGAGCGGGGCTGCCAGCATTTCGTCTGCGCCTCGGGTGAGTGAGCGCCCCCTCCTAACCTCCACTGTGTCCGGGACTGGCCTGTCACCTCTCTAGGCCTCACTTCTCCAGTGACAAGCCATTGCATACATTTGCGGGGGCCCCAGATCTAAGTCCCGCGGTGACCACCGGTCACCCAGAGTTGCCCGGGGGTGGGGAGTCTAGAGCCACCCAGAGCCCCCATCGGACACAACTTCCTCTCCATCCCGACAGCCGGCAATGCAGGCCTGGCCGCGGCCTACGCCGCCAGGACACTGGGCATCCCAGCCACCATCGTGGTGCCCAGCACCACGCCTCCCCTCACCGTCCAGCGGCTGAAGGACGAAGGTGCCACCGTCAAGGTCGTGGGTGAGGTGCGCGTGGACCTGAGCAGCGGCGCAGAGGGCGGGACGGGCACAGGCCCCCACCGCCTCACCCTGCCGCTCCCTGTGACCCCGCAGACGCTGGGCGAAGCCTCCGAGCTGGCCAAGGCGCTGGCCAAGAACAACCCGGGCTGGTTGTACGTGCCACCCTTCGATGACCCTCTCATCTGGTGAGTGGCGCGCAGGGCCACCCCCCCACACACACAGGCGTCTGCACAACGCGCGAGGCCACAGGCCAGTTCCCCGGGGGACCCAGTGCAGCACGCACACGCGGGTGCCAGCGGGGTCCCCAGGTGCAGACCTGCGGCAGCAGACAGTTCCTTCGGGAGGTGACTCAGTGCGGGGCAAAGGAGCCAGTAAAAGGGGCGCTCGGGGCCGGGTGACCACTATGGGCCCCCAGCCAGCGTAGAGCATGCGTGAGCAGTGGAGGATTCAGGCGCCTCAGCACTGGTTCCCCGGCCCGGGGTAGCTCTCGCGAGCGCCATCTGCTGACCAGCAGCATGTGTGCAGGCGGCGAGGGTCACCGAAGTTAAGCTGCTACCCGCCCAGGGTCGCCCACCCGGTGCCCGCCGAGAAACCCAGCCCAGAGCTGCCATTATCCTCTGTCCTCCAGGGAAGGCCACACATCGATCGTAAGAGAGCTGAAGGAAGCGCTGAGCGCAAAGCCGGGCGCCATCGTGCTGTCGGTGGGCGGCGGGGGCCTGCTGTGCGGCGTGGTCCAGGGGCTGCAGGAGGTGGGCTGGGGGGATGTGCCCGTCGTTGCCATGGAGACCATCGGCGCCCACAGCTTCCATGCCACCACCACCGCGGGCAAGCTTGTGACACTGCCCAAGATCACCAGGTAAGAAACGTGGGGGAGGAGCCCCATTTCACAGGGCAGGAAACAGGCCAGGGAGCTGGCACTGGAGAGAGACTGGCAAATAAACAGCTGTTGCTCCCAAGGAGTTCCAGGCCTTGCCCCAGACCTTAGAATTAGGTTTAGGCCACCTCACAGGAGCTCACGTCTTCTGGGAAACAGTCCAGAAATAGGCAGTCTAGGGGGTCAGGGGCCCAGGTTTCTTGAGTTCATTACATCATCATCCTTATGGCCCAAAGTGGCTGCTGGAGTGCCAGTAACCAGATCCACACTCCATCTGTTAAGAAAGAGGAAGCAAGGGGCAGGAGGCTATGTCCCAACCTTTAGAGACAGACAAAATAAAGCTACTCTTTGACTTACAAAGTGGTTGTATTCAATAAATCTATCATAAAGTCAACCATGACCTGAACACACCTAACCTCACTTGGCAGCATAGCCCACCACAGAGCATGAGTTGTTTCCCTTTGTGATCAAACAACTGACTGCTGCTGTCCAGCACTGCAAGACAGAATTATACAATAAATCGCTAGCCTGGGAAAAGGTCCAAATTCAAACTTGGAAGTACAGTTTTTACTAAATTCATATGACTTTCACACCATCATAAAGGTGCTACATGGCAGACAAACCATCCTAAATCAGGGAGTGTACTTCCTCTTGTCTCCCATTGGTCGGAACCTAACCACATGACCACACCTAGCTGCAAGGGATGCTGGGAAGTGTGTCTACCAGATATGCCCATATGTGGCTAGAACAGTCCCTGCCACAGATAGAGAAAACTGAGTCCAGGTAAAAACATCTGGATTTCCAAGCCCAAAACTTGGAACCTGCTGTCCTAGCCTCACACCCCCACAGCTGAGACAGAAGAAACCATTACTGGGCACCCGTTGTGAGCCATAGGCCGCCTCAGGACCAAGGTGGGCCAGGCCTTCAAGATGTTCAGGGCCTCCTTAAGGAGATGAACTGGAAACAGGATTAGTGTCACCCTGGGGAGGCCACCAGGCCTGAGATAGGGCTTGGAGTTACAGGATCCTGCTCGAGGCCCCAGCACCACTATTCCCTTGATATGCGACCTTGAGTACATGACTCTACACTCAGCCTGTTTCCCTTTTATCAAATCAAGCCAATTCCTAACAGCAAAGACAGAGGGAAATCGTGCTGTGGGGAGCTCAGCACCTAGGACTTCCCCAGGAGGCACCGACCGCATTAGCTAGGAAGGGGAGGCCACTGGGAAATCCTCCTGAGGATGAGCAGCTGGGGACCTCTGGGGGAGGTGGCAGGCAGACTCAGAGGGAGCCTGGGGAGGTCCCAGAGGAAGGGAAGGGGACCCTTGGGTGCCTTTGTTCCAGGTCAGTATAGAGCACAATACGATGCCCTTTACCCAGTTCCAACACTCTGTGCCTCCCTGACCCCAAGTGGCCAGGGGCCTAGGGCTTCAGCCCTTACAGCTGCAGAGGAGCCCATGCCTCCTGAGGGCCCAAACAGCTGCCTCCCCACCTGCTTTCCATCCCCCTCTCCATCCCCCTCCGCCCCCTCTCCATTTCCCGTCTCAACC